>JADWQD010000009.1:62302-124964 GCA_016110215.1 Capronia americana | reverse complement strand
GAGAGTTCACCATGAATGCTTAACATCAGCTGGACTATCAGGTAGCTCCACTGACCCGTAGCCCTGTAGCCGTGCCCTGCTCGCCTTGTCCTGCCTCGCCTTGTCCTGCCTCGCCCTGTCCTGCCTACTCGCCTTGTCCGGTAACGGCGTCAGAGGCGGAGGCGTAGGTGTCGTACCCATCGTTTGGATCATGTCTTCAATGCGGCCAATCTCCTGCATCAGAGGCACATCAGAGGCACTAGGATGTCTCCAAAGAATGGGTCATCATCAACGTCCAAACGTAGGATGGGACGAAGCTCGCTACGTCCCTCGGTGGTGGGTACGTACAGGTGGGGAGACTGAACATCGACGCTCTACGACCGTTGGGGCCCGTAGTGAGACCAGCCTTGATGAGCTGGCCATTTGAGCTGCTTCTTGAGCCTCGCTGCCTGCGCTTGTGTAGGCCGCATCGGCAGTTGGGCAGCAGTCGCCAGATATGCTTGCTGAGCTTAGTTGGGCGGTGGGTCGTCCGCAGAGGAGTCGGCTTGTCCTGCCGAACTGCCTGCTCGACTGTGGCGGCGTCGAAGAAGAGAGCCCCTAACCGTGCTTTGTGGAGTCGCGTCGGCGGTCAGGCGGTAGTCGCTAGATATGCTTTGCCGAGGATATTTGGGCTGCTGATCATCCATAGAGTTGTATTGCCCCGCCGAACTGACTGCTCGAGACTGTTGGGGCTGTCGGAGAAGGGTGGCCCTAGCCGGGCTTATGGGGTTGCTTTGGCGGTTGGCCAGCGGAGAGGCAATGAGGATGCTTGCTGAGGGTGTCTGGGCGGCAGCGTAGCCTCAGAATCGCCGTGCCCCATAGGGAGATTCGCCTTGACAAGTCTGGCTAGTCGAGCCGCCTCTTGAGCACGGGCTTTTCCCGTCGGCCGTTGAGGGAGGGTCAAAAGGTGGGGATCGAAACCGAACTAACTGCCCGTGTTGTGGTTCCTCGACCGCAGGTCAAGCTTGTGGGCAAGTTTGAGTATCGGGTTGAATGTAGGCTTGGATAGTCCCGGGAGGGTGGACTGACGGCTTGCGTGTAGGGTTGAAAGTGGGCTTGAGGAACGTGTTGTGATGTCGTTTGGCTAGCCTTGGATCCTTCGAATTGCTTCTTGAGGTGCAACGGTCTGGCCTGATGTCCGGACGGTCTGTTGGCCAGCCTGGCTGTCGCCCGATCTGCTCGCCCTGGACCATCAGAGCATTCGAATTACTTCTCGAGCACATCGACATACCTTGTAGAGGTTGATTAGACAGCCACGCAGCCTCACTGCTGCGTTGTCAAGAGGGCAGACCATCAATCGAGTTGCTTAAGTGCAATGACCGGCTTGTAGTGGGTCGCTTGGGGGCAGGCTGAGATAGCTGGGTTGCGAGAATCGGATTGTTTTGTTGTCTTGCCTGCCATGACCATAGCGTTGCTTCTTGAGCACAACGACAGCTTGTAGAGGGACGCTTGGGTGCAAGCTTGGGCAGCTGGGTAGCTAGAATGTGTGGAGGCTCGCTTAGGTGCAAGTTCGGGAGCTGCGGGCTGGAATCGCGTGGTGTAGAGGCTCGCTTGGGTGTAAGCTCAGGTACAGTAGGAATCGCGTCGTGGAGGCTCGCAGGGGTGAGCTGGGTAGCTGGAGCAGCTAGAATCGCGTCTTTGGGTGCAAGCTCGGGTAGCTGGGCACTCGTATCTGGACAGCTAGAATCAGGTTCACCACGGTTGTTCATGCTCAGCTCGACCATGCGACGGTCCATTGGAATCGCTTGAGTGTCTACCTCGTACGAGTGAGTACTCCCTGCGTTTGTGGAATGGTCAACAGCATGCGGTCGTCGGCAGCACAAAGGCACGCTCCTGACCCACCTCAGGGCGATCATAACGTGTCTCTTCAAGGTCCGCTTCGACGGATGTGATGTGATGTGACCATTCGAATTGTTCTTTGAGACCTACTTTCCACACGCTTGTAGCTCGCCTGGGCAATCAAGCAGCTTGTGCCGACGGAAGGGACCATTCGACTCGCTTTGTTGAGGGACGAAGAGGGCGACCTTGCTTGGATGCAAGGCCGGAAAGGCATTGTCATTCAAGGGTGTGGTGTCATGCTCGGATTGAGGATGCGACCATTCATTCACATTCCGTTGCTCCAGGAAGGACAAGGACCTAGCTTGAGGCAGTTGAGGAAGCGTCATAACAAGACACACGACGAGAACCAGTCATGAACTGCGAAGGATATGCCAGGCGCAGGCATTGCAGACCATGGAAGGGAGTGTCTGTCGAGAGGGAAAGTGGCTCCAGTGCAGGGAGCGCAGGAGAATGTTGCCCGGAAGGGCATTTGATCAGAGGAATCAAAGTGCTCAAGTGTCGTCATGGGTCGCTGGGGAAGAGAGTGTCCATGCACGAGTGACATGCTCGGACAGAGTCTGTGAGTTTGAGAGCAGGAGCGCAGATAAAGACAGGCGAGGTTCAAGCTCGTTGATGCACGGGAACGGACAGCCCGAGGTTTACACGGGCCCGTCGCCTGTGAATGAATGTGCGGGGAATTCCGCAGGGAGCCCAGTGTAGGAGCAAAAGTGCGTATCAATCACAGTGGAGGGCAGGGCTGAAGGGTGCAGGACAGTAGACCAGAGCAGTAGAGGAAGAGAAGTACAAGCTACGGCTTGAGAACAGGGCATAGGACGGTGGACAGGCTGTGCCGGAGATCAGAGCCATGATAGTGTGGAGTGAGGGTTGGGCAGTAGCGCAAGCTACCCTTGGGGTCAGAGCATAGCGCCTGAGATCAGAGCCACAGGCGGAACACGGGGAAAGGTGGGAGGATCAGCTTACCTTCCCCAAAGTCAACCTTGCACAGCTTTGTCTTTCGGGAATGCCTTTGACGCGCATTTCAATGCTCAGACAAGGCATAACCAGTGGCACCTGGTACTAAGCTGGGTAGGATAGCCATCTAGGGGTCATCTCGCGTATTGTGAACAGGCGTTTCCGGCATATGTCACCAAGAAACGTGTTTGCGAAGCCGTGACGACTGACTGACTGACTGACTGACCGGGGTTGCTGCACACACTCCATTGACTGCTGATGAGACCAAGATCACGAGCATATCAGTTGTCCCTTCAACACCTAGATGAGTGCTTCAATTAGTGGAAGGGCAGACCCCGCACTGTTTGGACACAGGCTCCGTAGGTGGACCGTACCACGCCGAGGACTGTCGTTGACACAAAGCTGGGTAACTGCCCTCGAGCGTTGCGGAAGTAGAAGTCTAGGACTCTTGACCAATTCATCCATCCGGTAGATGAAATTCTATCGTCTTGAGCTGTGAAGCCATGTTGGCCTCCGTGTTCTCTTGCCGAGCAAGGCCTTGCGCCACGAGATCTGTCATCGCATCATGAGCAGAATGCGGCCCGGAGATGGCACACAACTGACCGAGTAGCAAGGACCCATTGAGACTTGTTGTCGACCGCATCGAGGGCGCAATTTCCTTCCGTTCCTGGACGGTCAGCAGGAGAACCAAGGTCCTCGGCTTCGACGTCGGCGTTGTAGGTGTAGACTTTCGACACATACTGTGTACAAGCGTGGTATTTATATGTGGCCCAGTGGTCAGCTGCTTGAAGTGTGGCAATAAAACAGTTGGATCACTGGTAAAAACAGACAGGGAGGAGTACCGAGGTATGTTCAGGTACGTGGAGTCAATGTGCGCGAGGCTAATGTGCTGGAGTAATCAGTCGAGGTGGTGCAGAAGCTACTGAACTGTAACAGTTAATGAACTGGAGAGGTAGATGTGCTGGAGAGGTAGAGGTCAAGCAATGTTGCTGTAAGTGGAGTGGTCCATTGCAGTCAATGTCATTCATAAACTATCTATCTCGGTCTGCCCTGGCAGCATCACTCTGCCAGGCATAGTGTACGGGAGTCTGTATTCCGTACGTGACAGGTGGGAATGATGAAGGGAATATCACAATATGTACCACACACAGTACAGTACCTCTTAGCAAGCGTGGAGTTGGGCGGGTAGAATCAAGAAAGTGAGGGGTGTCCCGAGTACCGATGGGAGCCCTGAACAAGATGTCGGTGTTTGTGTCGTATGTATCTATTACACCTCGTCCATAATCACGTGCACTGTGTTGGTTCATACTTTCGTAATAATCATATTGCATTGAGTCCAACAGTATCTGGTATGTAACTCGGAGTACCTCGTACGAAGGACGGCAGAAGGCCGTGTACGTAGTCAATAGTAGAGGCCGCGACTGTCTGCAACCAGCATATCCTAATTGAAAGCAATGATTTTGTACGGCACGGGACGATAAAGGGCAACGATTGGAAGCGGTTTCCCCCTGACCATCATCATCGTCGTCATCATCATCGTGGAACGGCCCTCTATGGCTGCCCACTTATTAGTCGCCTAACCTACATAGGCAGGCAGATACTGTACTACGTACTTACTCCGTAGGTACTCGTTCTCGTACACATACTGTAGCCAAATGGCACAACCTTTACCCCGAGAACCGCCGGACGCCTCAAAACCCGGGCTTGGAAGCCATCTGTTGGTCGCCGCCGCTGCCACTGTGGCTCAGCACCACCAGGTAAGTCTACTCGTAAAGCTGCCGCATCTCGCCTCTCTAGAGAAGCAGATGGAATAGTGACTTTTTCTCCCCCCATCATCCTTTTGACCTCCCCCGCCTGGTGGCTTCCTTGGTCAGACGCCTATTGGCCAATCATCCGCCGACAGCAGGCGAACTTCCCTCTTGGTCGGGGGCGAGGCGCAGTTCGAACACGAGCTGACTCCGCAGCCCTTCGGGCTCGCGAAACATGGCAAGGGAGGCTTTTTCTGATCAGCCGGCCGCCTACATTGTCAGCATCGGCCAGCGGCATGGAGAGAGTGGTGTGGTGACTTACATCCAAGCAAACCGCTCGGTCGTTCTTTGCACCACGCCGAATGTGTTCCCGGGGGCTCTGCGCTTCTTCTTCCGCCCCTTTCTCTGTATCCTGACCGCCTCCACCCGGTGTTCATTGAGGAGCCGATAGTATTTGGTCTGGATCCCGGACTTCCCCCGTGGTTCGCCAAAGTGGAGGCTGTACTTCTCTATGACTTCGTCCCATTCTTCGCCGAGATCTATGCGATGGTACCAGATCCAGTATGCCTGCTCGGGGTCATACTTCTTGGTGTGTAGGCGACAGCGTCGATGTCTCTGCCGTTGCGGACTGGGTGGGCTGGAGGACGTGGTGTCCGCTTCGCTGCCGCTGTTGTCTGCGTCCCGTGGATCAGGCTGCTCCGCCAGACTGGTCGTGCTACCTCGGCGCCTGTTGCTGTTGCCTTCCTCTGGAGCATTTAGGATTGATGCAAGCCGCATTGGTAGGATGATGTTGGCCTCGGCGTCAAGATCGGGCTGCTCCGCGTGGCTGTCCGTGCCACTTCCGCGGGCGTTGGTGTTGACCTCCGCTGGACCGTTCAGGATTGATGCAAGCCGCATTGGGTTGGGCGAGCCTTGACGCGGAGCCGATGCCGCCGGGCTAGACATGTTGAACAGCATTCCTGCTCTTCTTGACTTGACGTCTGACAAAGCAGTTCGCTGTCGAAGACAAGCTCCACACGGTGGCAAAGACAAGGTCAAGAGTGTGGTGACAGATGTAGGCGTGACAGACGTAAACGTCGAAGGGAGATAGAGGCCTCGAAGACGTTGAAAAAAGATGTACCCGTGGAAGGGAGATGCAGGCTTTGTAGATGTTGAAGAGAGGTGGACGCTGAAGATAGATGCAGATACAAAGACAGATGTAGACAACAAGACAGGCGTAGGCGTTGGTGCCGATGTACTGTTGCGAAGCTAGATGCAGGCATTAGTGACGATGTACTCCCGAGACGCTGTGCTTTTGTCAAGACGTACCGTTGGTGAAGAGATCGATTGCGGCGAAGAGGGATGTGGATCGATGTCTGAAGATTTTTGGAGCCCAGGATTCGATGATGGGGTGGGAGCGATATATAACCGACCCAGGAGCCTTTCGCAATGTTTGATATTCCATGCTCTGCCCTCTCAACTCTTCCCATCTCCAGGCTCGTCGCTCTTCCATCTCCGGCTCTCGCTTACTCTCGCCTCGTCTCGCCTCTGAGCCCCAGATCTCAGATCCCCACCCCTCCCGATGATTGCAAGAGTCGAAGAATTCATCCAGCCGCAGAAACACGGTCTGCGCTGCCACCTAGGTATCCCTGCCTAGCAGTGACCTGCCGGGCACTCATCCCCGTCTGCACCTTTGCAACTGGCATACGTGGAATTCCATCAGGTGGTGCCCGCAGCTCCAGGAAGACGTACAGGCAATTGGGCAGCCCATGAACCTTAACGCCTCTGAGGGTGGTAGCTCGACGCATGTTCCAGATACCCTTGACTCCGGGCGTCGATGATAACTCCAGGTCAATCATCCGGTAGCCGTGATTCTGCAGTAATTCATGCAGAGGGGAAAGTATATTCACAGACCTTGGCCGTCCTGTGGTGGTGATACTAGCGCAGTCCACCAGCCGTGGCCACCGAAAGTATAATGTAGGAGTGAGCGTGACCACTGACGCGGCTCCAGGGAGCCTCGCAAACAATCCATAGCACCATGATCTCTGGACGATCGGATCGCTTGAATCCACTGCTGGCCACCCTTTCTGCGTCGCCCTTTGTAGGCTGCTCCACCCCAAACACAGGTGCTCGGTCGAGCTTGGGGACTGCGAGGTCCCGTACCAGCTCTACTGTGCCGGGCGACGGACATCAGGCTAGATATCAGGCTCTGGGACCATAACATACTCTCCCGGTCAAGGCCTCTCCTTCAGCGGCGTTCGGCGCAAGAGGAACTAATTGCGGGCCGATGACTGAAGGGACTCTCGGCCCCTTCTTTCCTCTGAGTCGTCCGAGGCCATGTCCAAAGGTCCTGTATGTTCTCCCACCCACCAATTAAGGAGCACGAATGAGGTCGATGGGGACGGTTTGATTGGCTAGCATCAATCTCGAGGAACATGATATTGGGCATAGCGTGAGCCTCTTAGGCGAGAGATCCCTTGGCTGTCCCTTGTACGAGTAGGGGGAAAGGGGGGGCCTGAGTAGCCTCACTCCGCACTTGCAACTGGTATGGATCGGCGTGCAGCACCAACCACAAGGCCCGGTGGCTTGCCTGGCACCTCCATCGTCCAGCCTGAAGATTGTTTCTTCACACTTGCAAAAATCTGATATCAGATTCGAGATTCGTCAACCAACCACACCAAACACCTTGCCGCTCGACCTGCAGCTTTCTGCAATTTCGTTTTTGGCAAACTACGGATGTGCTGTCTCCCATCCGAAGTTTGTCAAGGCCTTTCTTCCCTTCTTCGCCTGCCAACTGGCAGCCTTCCTGCTTGCTAACCTTCCACGGCATCAGATGAAGCCTTTCTTCGCTTGCCAATTGGCAGCCTTCCCACTTGCAAACCTTAACACGGCATCAGATGTGCGCGAGGCCATCTCCAACACGGCAAACGTAACTGCAACTGCACCTGCACCTGCAACGCAACTGGGTTTTGGCTCGACACGAGTAGTTTTCTGTCACGTCTCGACGTGGTCCGGTCAAAATTTCCATGGAATGTTGAAACCGTCATCTCCCACTCGCAGAGGTTGCAGCTTGGGCTGGGCTGCCGTTTCCGAAGTTGTGTGATAATGGATTGAGTTTGGAATCGAGAAAACACGTAGGGAGCGTGCTGAATCTAGGGTCTAGGATCGAGGGATCTGCTCCACTCGTCGCCATTTCGCACTATCTAGCACGTCCCATGTCGCAATCGTCACCACATTTCTCGCTTCTCCCGCCGTCCGGGTTGTCCATCCGGAGGCGTCCGTCCGTCTGGCCCGCTCCTTGAGCGGGACGCCACGCCGTGTCCTTTGCGCTGGCTGTACAGCAGGCCCGTCCAATTGTGTCCGTCGAGCCCTGCGACAATCCGGGCTAGAGATGGGCTACGGGTGTTGTGTGGTGTCGTCAGGAGGCCGTGTGACTACACCGCCTGCACGCATCTCCGATGGCTTACGTAGCGATTTGCAGGGCAGGCAGGGGAGCAGGCGGCAGGCCAAGCATCTCTCTCTCTCTCTCTCTCTCTCGCTACGGCCTGTCAGAGAGGGGTTGAAGTCGAGGAATGCGCTTCCGCACGCATATCGATGACGGCTGGGCAAGTCTTGGACCGGCTCAGAGTGTGTCACATCTTTGGGCGCCACGGCACGCCAGGCTATCTACTTCTCGCAGGCTGTCCAGCGTGCCCTGTCCTGGCCCGTAGTGTCTGTCGAGGGCCGCACTAGAGAGGGGCAGGAGACATTTCGAGTCGTGGTACTCGGTATGCTCTGTTGGATGGTGATTAGGCTACGCACGCGTGCACGCAGGTCAGTTGGCGAATGTTTGCTTCGAGGGGCAGGGGAGATAGGCGGGCCGGTGGTAGACAGTCAGGTAGGCTCGCGGGCGGGCCGTCGGGCGGGCAGGCATGGTTCTTTCCCATGGTCAGTCAATCCGGGGTCAAAGACGAGGGACCGTGCTAGCCCCGCAGTTTCACGACCCTTGGTCATCTCAGACAGCCTCAGAGTGTGGTCTGGTGCCTTGTCCTTCCAAGCCTCAAGATGCAAACAAAAGGAAGTTCAACCCCGGAGGCTCTACCAACCAGACGTATACTTGTCGAGGACGCTACTCGTGCGGCTGTCAGCCATTGGGCAGCCACGGCGTCGACAGATCCACAGACTGTATTGTCATGTGGATCTGGCCGAGCTGAATTGAGACTATTGATCGGGCGTCGATCGCTTGCTCGAAGGCGAGAAACACTGGCTGAAAGAGATTGCTGGGCGGGCCAGAGGCTGCGTTTTTCCCCATCCCGAATCCTGCACACATGTTGTTGCCGCAATTTCAACATTCGAGTCCAACAGAGGGGTGCAATCCAAGACATTTCATTAATGCCTGTATCCACTGTCTTGCTACCTTCCTTACTTACAGAGCACTTCAGCACCTTCTTTTACATCTCAGAGGCGCCTGTTGCAATATGCAATGTCCAAGCTTGATGACCAAGGGGCCAGTCTCGAGGGGGGACCGGGGAGACGACTACAGGTACTGTACATATACCTCCTCCTTGCCACAAGGCCTTCACACTATTCCTCCGCCTTTGCTTGATACTATCTGAAGGGGCCACATCGGTTACAAGGCCGCACAAGCCTTCCGATGGTTATTACGTACACCTCACGTGCACCATCACGTGGGTCTTTGTCACAACGGATGCTACCGATGATCACGTGTACAGATCACGTGCGCTACGCTTGGCAGACTCTGCCACGCCTTCATCTGCCTGTTCACCCACACAGATAATTAATAATAACGACTGCGATTGACACTGTTGGTTCAACAGCAGATGGAAGTCACACTTCGAGGTCTCCATCACCAGCATGAATATGCGGCACTTCCCACCGTTACTAGGTCGGGTGGTCAGAACTCTTTGTCGTCTCGCCCTGTCCAAATGCGTCTCTCTCTCTCTCCCGCCCATTTTTCTCTGAATCTGAAAGAATGCTCGACCCATTGGCACTACCTGCGCTTTGTTCCAATCTTTTCTTTTTCGTTTTCGGGGAGATAACAGAGGCTTTCGCTGGAATGTGGGTGGGGGGTTTTTCTCATTGCTTCAGGCTTCCGTCTTCGGCGACTTGGGCCAATTCAATGAATTCCGCAAACAGCGTACCGGCTGCGTTCGACGCAGGCCCTCGGGGGGGAGGGGGTAAGTATAAATCTCTGTCCTCCACGCCTCTCATCTTTCTATCATCTGCAGCAACTCCCTTCCTTCCGGCTCTGCACCCGCCTCCAAGCCCTTGCCTTTGTTCGAAACCAAACAACAAGAAGCACACACGAGAGACACCCGGCGCGGAAGAACCAAAAGACATGGACACGCACATGACTCTTCCCTACTTCACGCCACCAGACAAGCTCCCGGCCCCGCTGCCCACGGTCGCCGAGATCCTCGCTTCCGAGCAACGCATGTCGAGTGCTCGTTTAAGGGGGCCACACCCTCACGTCGTCCGGGTCGGCGAGCACTTCATTGTTAAATTCGGGCCGCGCAACCGCGTTACTCTCCGCGAGGGCGAAAACATGCTCTTTGTCCAGCAGTCGACAAGCCTCAAGCTCCCGACCGTCTATGCCCTTTTCCAAGATGAAGCGACTGGTCTTAACTTCATCATCCAGGAATACATCCACGGTCGGGTCTTGGGCGAGTATTGGGAAAATGCCGATGGAAGCGACAAGGAGGCGGTAGCCACCCAACTACGCAAGTACTTGGACGAACTCCGCAGTATTCCATCACCCGGCTACTACGGCGGCGTATGGCGACAGCCCACCATCGAAGCTATTGTGACTTGTCGCGCTGTTCCGGAGGTTCCGGCATGCGAGACGGAGGAGGAATGGACCGAAATCATGCTTCAAAACGCTGAACGAGCAGTCTCCACTGGATCACCCCACCGGTTTGCATTCTACAGGAGAGTTTTCCACTCGATCTTCCGAGGGCACGACCCTGTCTTCACACACGGTGACCTCCATCCGACTAACATCATCGTCCGCGATGATAAGACGGTGGTGCTGATCGACTGGGCCAATTCGGGATGGTATCCGAGCTACGTGGAGTATGGCTACGCAAGCCTTATGATGAGTTGGTGGAAGAGCGATTTGGCTGTCTGGATACCTCGATTTCTCACCGAGTATGTGGCTGAGCTTGGTTGGATGATGCATCATCGTACCTGGATGATATACGGCGGCGATATGGAATAGACGTGTTTGGCGTACAAAGACGAAAAGGGAAAAGGATAGCTTAGTAACTGTCAATCATCTAGTCTACTGCTCTACAATACACACATAGAGATCGACACTCTTGTTGAGCCCTCTGTCACTGCTGCTCCCAGTCCCAGGTTGTCTCCGTACCTTGTGACCAAGCTCGCTGTGCGACTTGGTAGCAGCCTCTGGCTCCCCGGCCACTCTCAGCAATCTTCGTCCCCTAGCCTCTCCTCAGCAATCACTGTCGCCCGGCCAGTCTCACAACCCCGACATGACACAAGCCGAAAGTAGCCGACCGACTATTTCCGAGCTTCACCACTGGTCTCGACGGATGATATCTGCACTGTCGTCCGGCCCCAGCGGTTCAAGGGTGCCATTGTTCCGCAGGGCTACTATGGCATCGGCAGCCCAGTGTTGGCAATGATAGATTTGGCTTGCTGGGACGAGCCGTCTGCGTAGCTCATACTGTTGTGCTGGTGGTGGAACTCTCTGGAAGACTGCTTCGACCTCGGTGAGCTTTTCCTGCGAAACTCGACCGACTGGTTTGATCCATTCACCTGTTGCACTGAAGAAGGGATAATGGAACTCTTTGGATTCGAACTTCATGCCTCGGATGAGAGAGCCAACTACATGGAAGAGGTGGCCCGACTCGTTCTCCGTAGTATCAATGTAGATTGCGTGGTGAGTACGGTCTTTGTCGTCGTCGTTCTTATTACTGAAGGCGGCGAGATAGACGAGGTAGCTGGGCTGAGGAGTTGCCATACTGTATGCAATGTTGTACAGGCGCTTGATGGTGCTGAAGGGATGGTTGATGGTGCTGAAGAGAATGCTTGATGGTGTTGAAGAGATGGTTGATGGTGCTGAAGAGAATGCTTGATGGTGCTGAAGAGAATGCTTGATGGTGCTGAAGAGAATGCTTGATGGTGCTGAAGAGAATGCTTGATGGTGTTGAAGAGAATGCTTGATGGTGCTGAAGAGAATGCTTGATGGTGTTGAAGAGATGCTTGATGTTATACCTATTCGAAAACAAAGCAGACGCTGCCAGGTCTACTGCCATAGGTAAAGAGAAAGACTTGTCTCATGTCCAGGGCACAGCCTGACCCAATATGCGAAGCAGCTGGAGAGCAAACTGCCTCAGCGACAGCTGTTGTCAAGCACAAAGAAAGCTGGTTCAATGTTTCCATAATGTATCAGTTGTCCGCTGGTGTGGGACAGCCAAACAAGACAGTGTCTTTGTTTTATACGGGCGTGCGAAGGGCAGTTGAGTCCAAGTTTGAGAAACCGGGCGGTCTCTCCTATTGTCGGAATTGTTTAGAAACCCACGGTGATGATGATTGAGCGGGCAACGGAAATCCAAAACTGTCTCTGATCTCTGGATTTTTCCTTGGTTTCTGAGCATGAAGTAATACTCACCCGGACAGCAGGGACAAATAGAATCTCGGCTCCACGTATTCTCATGGAAAGGTGGTGTAAGAGTCGGGGCTCCCCGTGCAGGAGGAGTTGTTGGGCCCTGGTGTTTTGACGATTGCCAGATCCTCAGTCAATGCCCTGCTCTACAGTCAGCACCGTGGGCAGGAGACGAGTCGCACCCCCCACCCCCCTCAAGTGTGTCGAATTTCCACGAGAGGTAAATATCATTCTCTGTAGTGTGTGAGGAAAGATTAGGGATAGAGACCGAGGGGCTACTGTAGAAGGGAGTAGAAGGAGGGGAAAGTTAGCTGGCAGGAGGCAAGACATACCCACCGATAACACGATGATAGGCATGCTTATCCATACCACACTGTATTTGTTTGAAATTGAAGATGCCAACCTCCCCTGCCCTGATGACAAAAGGTCGTAACTGGACCATTGCTCAAAGCTCCTCGCCCATGGGTACAGATGCAGACTCGAGGGGGTCGAAGCAGCTCCGCGTAGTCGTGACCGCGAAGTCAATTAAGCCTGTCCATCCCCCTCCTTCCATGTCTCTCGTGGACAGACTCACTGGAAAGTTATCATTGTGAACTTGCTTCTCCAGAAGAAATTGTGCCACCGAAGCTACTTGCTGTTTATTGTTTTGCCTGGCCTAGCGCTGCGGCGAGCTCCCTGGAAGACGTGAAGGCCAAAGTCCAACAATTCTCAATGATGTAGCCTAGCCAAACAGCTTCGGTTGATGGAAGGTCATCTCGTCGAGGGCCTGTATACCAATCTGTCGGATCCCTTCCGGATCAGGTCGAATATACAGTCACACCCGGTCATGACTTCGTACATTACTGCGCCGAATTGTCCAATGTCGGCTAAGATTCAATAACTAAGCTCATCAGGACCATGCAGATCCTGCTCGAGAGGCATCAAGGTTGAAGCTCTGCGGCTTGTCAAATGGCCTCCTCGGTGCCGTCGAAATGTAATAAGACGGGTTCGGTTGACGGTAAGTACGACGAGCGACTCCATGGATTCTGACACTGTATTGCATGCGGCAAATAGGGGGCGCAGGAAGGTCGTTGGAGCATTGGAGCTTCTGTGCACGCATGTTAACATTCATGTGGAGAAAACGGGTTCCGACTTACGCAACGGCCATAAGAAGAATACAAGTTTCAGGTGAATCGAGAGGCCGAGGGCATGAGCGTAATGTTCTTGGAGTCGGGGGTGAGGATTGCAGGCCCTCTCCAAAAACGTACACCTCGCTTGGAGACGGCGCTCACGTGATGTATCGCCCCCCAACACACTAGTGAACTGCGACTGCGATGTACTCAGTACGAGAAGTGGCAAGAGGCGTGCGCCCCGCGATGATGTCATTAGTCAAACCTTTGACGTTGCCCCGACAACCAGAGGGGTCGACCGAGTCGTTACTACTCGGGTTATTGTAGACTGCAACCACCAAGGGCAGCCTGACAGCGGACTCTGGGGATTAGACAAGGGGTCCAAGCGGAACCAGCAGTCAGGGGGGTGAGTGATAGTGGAGGCGACTGCGTCTACTCGTAGTTCCAGACCAAGCCGCCCCTCCCCATAGCTGCGGTACGAGTAGAATGGTGGGAGACGGGAGGCCCGGTCGGAGATTTGGCGACCGGCTAGGCGCACGTCTATAGCATAGGATGTCGAGTACTCGATACCCACCCCTACCTCTTTCAAGCGGCGTCTGCAGGCCATTGTGACGTCCCACCAGCTCTCTGCAGTTACCACGTCGTCTACGCGGTGCGGTGCTTCTGCAAGCCGTGGACATGAGGAGCTCGGATGAAGCAGCTGGTCCAAAGCTGAGTGAGTGCTGAGCCGTGGGAGCGGGAAGGGGCAACAAGAACCAGAACAAAGAACACAGAACTACAACAAGAAAAGAAAGTACTCGTGGACAGGTCCTCTGGATTGGGACGCTGGTGGCTCTGATGCGAGCTCGTTCATTCTCCCTGGCCACCGCATACTTCTACTTCCCGTGAGTCATCGTCTCCTCCTTTCGCTCTCCTGGCGCCGTGCTCTGTTTGTCCTTGCGACTCTCTCAGCACGGTGTTCTGTGGGGAGGTCCTTGGATCTTCTGACAGTCTCGTTATGGAACTCCTCCGTTGTTCGGCGCGAAGCGGCGCCGAAGTCTAAATCACCTCCCAAGATTCCGTCGCCAACGTCGCCGCTCAGGGCCATCTTCACGCACAATGCGCTGACTTCTCTTTGATAGCAGGTCCATCGATGTGGACGCACGGATTGGTTGTGACATTGTAGTGTTCAAGGTGAGAGATGGACGTCTGATGGTGCCTCCTCCGCTTCCTGAATGATAAGAGTATGAAGTCGTGGTTCTTGGTCCGCAGAAACCTGCCGACCTCAATTGCCGCTTTTTTTCGTGTCGGGCGCATCTCTCTGGCAGCCCAATGCAGAATGAGTGCATGCAACTGAGGGAGGGAAAAGGATCCTGTTCACAGCACATCACCGGATCAGGATTGCCGATGGCTAACGGGCCATTTGTTGCAGTATCCGAACGCCGTGTTCCGTGAACATTGCGCCCATGTTATGCTCGGAATTGTCTTTGTGAGATACCCCATAGACTTGTAGTTGGTCAGCTTGCTCCGTATAGATCTGATGTGGGTGACTTACATATCCCAAGGACTCTAATGTCAAGAGCCCCCGTTGTGTTTGTGAAGAACCGGCAAATCATGCCTCCGGAGCATCCGAAGTACGCAGGGATATTTACTTCCCTCCCGGCCGCAAGCGTACCAGTAGTGACCCCCCAAAGTGGCAACTTCTCCGTCGAGCAAAGCTTTCCAAAAGCAATGCTCCGAATGCATGGGACAAACGTGGCATCATAGCCCTAACGTTCGAGTTAGAACAGTCAGGAAGGTGAAACCCTTAGACTTACCGGGGCTGATGGTTTATTTTTACTAATGTTAGCCTTCAGGGCCAGCATTTGCCAGGTGTTTTTGAGTTTGGTGCTGTCGGCATTCTTCTGTTCCTCATCTGAGAGGGGAAGGTCCTCTATTGGTTTTGAATGGCCTGGATAATAAACGGAGAAGAGGTCCTTCTCCAACGACACGGCACTGTCTGCACCTGCGCTGAGCTGCCGTGGCTCAACATAATATTTTGGGTATATTCCGGTAGGTGTCAAAGAGAAGACGGCGATATCAGACGGCCGGTCGATGAATGCGAGATGCACAGGGAATGTGCCGCGACCTATGACAAATGGAGGTTAGAAATTAGGAAAGTGTTGAGGGCATAGTGTCTGATTCTTACTGCCTAGCTTCTTGCTATCCCTCGAGATCCTTAGGGGTGAGACGGACGCAGCTGGTCGAATTGCATTTGGCAAGCGTAAGTTCACCATCGTAGCATCGGCGTCGGTGTTGGGTTTCGTCTCCAAAAAATGGGCGGCTGTAACGAACTTTTCCTTGCCGACCCAGAACCCTGTCATCGTGACAATTGACCTAGGGTTTAGTCGGCCTGCCGGCGCCATCTCCTTCACTATGATGTAGATCTTGCCTGCGGCCAATCCGAATTTGCCTGCGGAGTGCAGATTCTGACATGTGTTAGCGGACAGAGCGGTTCCATGAGGGGAGCTCATACGTACAGCTTGGCGTTGAAAGTCGTCTTGTCCTAGATGCATGATCTGCATATCATCGTCGTCGCTGTCCGGCATCACGGCACCGTCGTCTTCGACCAGTAACGAGGTGAGCCAAAAGCCGCGATCGTAGTCATAGGCAGGTCCTCCAAAGTGTTCGACCATTTTGTACGGCAATAGACGAGGAGGGGGAGGAGGAGATGGTAACCAAGTACGGGGAGGGGTTTCCCAATCGTAACGAGACCACTTTGGTATGCGAATCTTGTCGCCAGTAGCGGTGGTCAAAATCCAAGTCCAGTTATCTGCGTCGGAAACAGAGCAGCCGGAAGGCAGTTTGGTACGTTTTACGGGGTAGAGATCAGAGTCATCACTGGGGTAGCGCGCTGGCAGCTCATCTTCATCGCTCGGGCGATGCGCAGGAAGCGCAGCACCCAACTCTCCCGTGGATGACATCGTGCCGCGGAGCTGCTCACCTGTTCAAAGAGCTGTGGATGTGAACGATTCTTTGAAGGCAGTGAGTAGACAGCACACACAGAGCGCGGCGGACGTGAGTGATTCTTTGAGACAGGAGATAGCCAGTCTGCATGCATGCAAGCACGACGGATGAAATTTAAATACGAGTAGCATTGTTTACGCGCACAGGTGAGGCTCGCATCTACGTCATAAGTTGGATGCCGAACTAACGTAATTTGGCTTAGACCAAGGTACTTCACAAAATAAAGCACACCAAGGCAGCGGGAGATCTACCCGTCCCGTCCCGTTCCGTTCACATTACAGCACAGCGTCCAGTCACGAGTCACAATGACTCGCTACCCCGCCACTGTTTATCACAACGACACCACCACAACCCCTGCTTGACGCTTCCCTGCCACGGTCTTTGCCTTCTGGGCAGTGCTCCGTGGCTAGCCCGCCAACAGTCTCCAAAAGATGATGCCATACGCGAATCAAGGCCTCAGCCTCCATCTGCTGACGACCTGACGGTTCTTCCTCTCAACATCCGAGGTGCTGATCCTCGAGGCAGCTCGGCAGACATGTTGAGATCCTCGGGCACTCTGTCGTATGAGACCGAGTCCTTGGTTCGGCTCGAGGGGAAGTTGCACTGCCTGAACAAGTGTGCCCATCATCACCATCTCTCCGAGGACATACGCATCTCTCGTGACTCGCCGGTGTTGTTGCGCAGGGAGCCAGTTCTCATTACTTTTTGAGTCGAGACACGAGCCGTGGAGGATATATTTGTCCAAGAATGGGGCACGGGCTTCGACACCCGCCGACGCCGATGAGGACTTATTCGCTCGTACAAACAGTAGGCATTCTACTCTTCCTGGTGGTTAGCCAGGCGGGGTCATTTGACATTCATGGGCTGAGTGGGTTCGTGGGAAGACAGGCACTCAGGCCCACGCACTGACTTGACGGACCTGTCCCATGATAAAGAAGTGAATGGCGGCAACGGCAGTCCAAGCTGAACTCGAAGCAAAGCGACAGTACTCCATCCCTCCCGCTGTAGCTCACGAGTCGTGCCATACTTCTTGAATGCCCTTTGCCACGTATCACTGACAAACTTCGGCTCTCGGTCTGAGATAATTGTCGTCATGTACTCGTAATCCCCAATCGTGACAGGTCAAGCCACCGATTAGGGTCTCGCCCCGTTGCACAGTCGTCTAGGTCCCCCGCCTCGGAACCGACAGGACTCGTTTCGTGCTCTGGTCCGTCACCGTAAGCAGCGAAGTTATGTTGTACTCTCAGGGAGTGGGTTGAAAATGACCTACAATCCCATCTTCCATGCCAGTCCTCACGGCCCCTTCGTCCACAGGCCTCAAGGCTGGACCGTAGATTGCCTCTATCGGTAGTGCTGCGCATCTGAAAGTAGTAGCATCTGAGTAGGGTTAGAAGAGTCTATCGAAATTGAGGTTCGGTCAGAACCATGGCCAGCGCTTCAGTGAGTGCTGGAGTCGGCGGAGGGGCTCTTCTCACTGCTTGAGAGACCTGTGGGTATCCAAGCGGGCGAACCGCAAGAGGAACGCTTGTAGATGCAGTACTGCGACCGCGGCCGCCCGGGTCACAGCGGCGGTCCAGAACCCGACAGTGATCTTCTTGAACGTAGTGAAATCGAACCCCAGGCTTCGAAGGCCATGGTACAGGGAGGAGTCGCAGAGAGGGCGACAACCCTCGCTATTGTATGGACGATGCACTGATAACAGGTGCTGTTTTCCCCAAAGAATACGATCGTCGGTATCCAGTTTCTAATCAGGAGGCCAAGAGGCTGCCTGCGTAAGGACATTGATTGAGCGACTCAAACTTGAGCGTCGCCAGTCACCCTCTTCAACCTTGCTTATACTTCTTGCGCGCCGCGTGTCTTGCTTTGGTTTGCCTGGCCTGGCCTGGCCCGAAACTCAATGTAGGGAGTGAAGAGGGAACTTGAGGCTGCCGGTGGTGCAAGAAGCCTTCTGCAAGAGATTGACAACAATGCAGGCATCTTGCCAATAGCCACCTCTCCGCGGTCCCTGGACTTGCTGCTGCAGCCCGGAAGTCTCGTGAACTGAAAGATGAGTTATCGTGCATCTCACGATACGTATCTAGACCTATGTGTATGAGCGCGTCTCTGTCGCGATCATGTGCTGGAACCACCTGAAGCAGGGCAGACTTGGAAACACTGTGCAAGGGGCAATATTCACCAGGAGCTAGGTGCTTGAAGAACCCATGAAGTCCGTCTGAAACAGAATTGTCGTGAATTGGGATTACCGCTGAAAGAAATTGAAGTTCGCGGCGGTAGTTGCTGCGGATTCTCATACGGCCAAAGCCATTGCATCTGTGCTGACAAGCTGCCCCCGAGTCTCGACAGGGAAATGGCGACTTTTGTACCGGCCAGCACCTAACTGTGGATACCGCAGTTATGTCACCGTTGCTAATCTCAAGGAGCGATTCAGCCGTGCCGGTACCGTTTCCCTTTGGGCAGAATCTTGGCCTCAACAATCGCCAGCGAGAAGAACTAGGTTGATCAATCACGGACCATGCATCATTCCGGGAAGCCCTTTAGAGGAAGTGGTTGGGGCTCTCACCTAAGGCCCAGCATTATGCAGAAAGAAGTCGGTGTCGAGACTGTGAGGCGTACAGTTCGAGACTTACCTTGTGTCCAGTCGAAATGGCGGTTCGTGATGGGAACAATAAGGTTATTGTTGACTGCCTGATTAACAAGGAGGGTATGTTACAAAAGCTGAGTATGGGGCTCACCTTGAACGCTTGGACCACTCTGATGAGGCTGTCATACTCGTCAGAAAACTGTGTGGTCAACCACATGACAAACTTCCACAGAAGGCAAAAACACCGAAAGAGATTGTACAGATTCTGATCCGCAAACGACTCAACCCGAGCTCGCTCCGGGTTGAACATTCGACTTGTGATTCTGATCGGCGTTGCATGGAAATTTCAATCAGGGCTGCCGATATGCCCTTCGAGACAATACTCCCAGCTCGACCAAATACTTGGACAGTGGCGAAGGATTTGCGTGTGCTGTACCTGGTAAGGACAGAACCAGCATGACCGAGTAAGGCACTCCATACTGAATCCATCTGTTAACAAACTCGCAGGATTAGCCTCTTATCAGCTTGGCAGAATTGTACGGCACAGGTTCGAATACCAGATCCCGTAGCGCGTGAAGTCGCCGGCCGAGAGCGGGCATATCTCTGACACGTGCTTGCCTCGGGGAGGGTAAGCTGCCTTGGTGGCCCCCTACTCGTACTCCTCGGGATGGATCTTGTGGGCTTGTGCCATTCCATCTCCGCCAATGTTCAAGGTAGGTCGACTGGTGTATTTCCCACCCAAGCCCGGTCAGCCACTTGTCTTCGCCGCCCACCGAGACAACGACGTTGTTATATCTGGGTGAACAAGCTGCTGCATCGGAAGCTCGTCCGCTGATTGAGCGATTGGTCGAAGGGCTGCAAAAAGAGCTTCTGCCTGAAGGACTCCAGACCAATTCTCTGGGAAGGATTAGAGGAACGCAACGATATCGAGCTCCGAAGGTTCGCTGGTTTGGAGGTCGTGTAGGATTAGATGCCCTCCAGGACGCTCACTGACCAGGTTCGCACGAGTATGACCTATTCCAAGTGAGACTTGATGACAAGATCGAAGACCTCGGATGGAAGCTAGGTCAGCTGGTCTTCGACAGCTCAAGTGATATGAGAATTGGAGAGACAGTGCCACGGGGGTAACACTGTCGCCGAGGCTTGTTTACAGCGACCGCCGCTTCAGGCTTGTGTTCCTCCCCCGAGTCTTCAACGATGGCGTTTTCAGCGAGGGTGTCTGGAAGCTCCTTGAAAGTCTCGAGGTATACGCCGTTAGAGAATCCCAACGAGCGACACATACGACATGCCGAAGACACGGATATGGATTCTAGAGAGCGCGCATTCTCGCCAGTGAGGTATGCCCTCAAGACCCTCTGTTTCTTGCCGTCACGCCTCTCGTTGGATTCGTAGGGTTTTGAGGGTTGACGGTCGGGGGGGAAACTATGCCATGGATGCCGCGGTAGAAGCAGGGCTTTTGATCCCTACAAATGAAACGTGAGTGAGTGCATCAACATGGTCCTGAGTGAGAGAGATGCCCACCATCCACTTGGCTATGACGATAACGTCTGCAGTATATCGTGGTCCTGTTGCAGCGTGACCGAGGGATTTTGTGTTGTCCTGGTTGACTACATGATACATGAAAGGATTAGGTGTCAGTCAGTCAGTCAGTGTGGTGTCGGGTCCCGCCAGCACTACATTAGCGAGCAAGGGCAATGAAGGACAGCATAGAATGGGACAGCAGAAAGGACAGCTTTGGTCAGCGCAGGATCGAGCAGCATTGTCGGGCAAAAGAAACATCACGTGGTCTAACTTTGCGACAAATTGTGCCTCCGTTGAGTGTCTTTCTTTCAGCCAACCTTTGTTTGCCCTAGCCACTTGCTAACATGGTTATTATCACTGTGAGAAGTATCTCCTTGAAGGCTCTACACTGTTTCATTGTCTCATTGTCTTGCTCTAATAGTGCCTGTCTTTTGGAAACAACAGTTAGTACTACGTCGGGCGACAGCACATCATCATGCAGCAACGCTACGGTAGAGTAACCACAACAAGGCCGCCTCAGATTGGGGGCCCAATCCTTTTGAACGCCATAAACATGAACAAAGGATACCCTTCTCCATGGTCAGTCCGTCTCAATGATCAAGAGGCCGTGCTACTACGGCGGCTTGAAGGGCAATTGCAAGACCAAGGATCAGATTCCGACGCCAGCCCATGAGCTCCTCCATCCTCTGCTATGGCTTTACAATATCTGTCCGAGTTTTGCTCTTACCATGAACTTTCCAGTCAATGCCTAGCGGCTCTCGCAACAGCTTTCCTGATCCCGTAACCAGCACGATAGGCGCTCGCTTTATCGTCCGAGACCACAGGTGGGGCCCAATTCCAGAGTTAGGCGGCTATCTACATAGTACAGTAGCTGTAGATGCGACTTTGTGGAACATCTCCAGCTTCTTCCGTTCTATATGTCCATTAGCTGCAACACTGGAGGCACAAGACCTCATTTTGTCTAGTTCCTTCTATGATGCAAGAGTATCTTGAAATCTCGTTGATTCAAGGCTGGAAGGGCTTTTGAGACAATCGATGCCAACCTACAGCGAAAGGATTATTCGACACTTGCGATAGTGATGAGCAAACGACAACCCAAACTTGGACCGTAATGGCTAGCTGCCATCATTCTGGGCATTGAGAACGAAATGTTGTATCCTACACGGGCCGCACTGTTTGCTATTGTTCTGATCTCCGGCGTGGAAATGCACTTCTCACCCCTTCCTTGGCCCAAGGCTACAAGTACACATCCCTGTGGGAGTTGACGATTCAAGAATCAATCGCGATGACGAATGCAGACTTCTTTATCTCTTACAATGTGGTCACGCGAGAGTCCCCGTTGTGTCTGTAGCGACCATTTAGACACACAAGTCTACAAATTATAGATCTTGAGGTTCGAGAGTATTCGAATTGTGCTGGGAAGCACTGCTTGCAATACGAGAATTGGACATGAGACTTACAACGTATAAGATTGGTCAGTGGGAAGCGCCAGCCCTCGGTGAGACGGACGCTGATGGCTCTTATTCTCTCCCGGGCGCGGGTGGGGAAGTACAGAAAGGTCAAATTCGAGTCCGGAAACATGGCTTCTATCTATACCGCGAATGCCTTAAAGGTGACCTTAGACCGGGCGGGATGGCAGAAGATGCCTACGGTTCTCGAATTTCGGACGACCGCAGAGATGCCGGATATGTGTCGGAGGTAATGGAACTCAATCCTGTAAAGGGTCCTGCGAGGTGACGAGGCGGCGGTTGTAAACCAAAAGACCTTTGCCTGCTCGGGAAAGTGTGGGATGCTCCATTCGGTTACATAAGATGAGGGAGGCTCATTTGATACCAAGCTACGGAGGAAGACACCCTGCAGTGGTTAGCTTGAAGACCGCCACGGGTATCAGTACCGAGTACCGACATATGTATTTCTAGGAAGCTTTGCAATCTTCTTGCCGACTCTCCTTAGATGTAGAACATACCAGCTTCCGGTTCCGGAACATCTTCACCGGCGCTGCAAACGCCACGAACAGCGAAGTGGTCCCCGCAAACCATTAATCTGTCCTGGGTCTCCAGCACTCGACTCTGACCAGCGGTATGATCGGTCGAATCAAGGCTAGCGGGGTAGGTGTATCCTTTGAAGTTCCGGAATGATAGGTATAATGTCGTCCCGGGCTTTACTTCCATGCTGGTCTGAAAAAGGCCCAGAGCGTTGTCGGCATAAGCCAGCCAGTGATGCAGCTAGTTCAAAGCAGAAACATCTTCAACCTGATCAATGTATTGGAGGATGAGCTGCTGGGTCTCTGCTGGAAGTTTGTCGAGAAATGGAAGCCGTTCCTTGGAGAGCCCGAAAACCGGATGTTGTCAAGACCTGATGATGTTGTGACAACGGAATCATGGAAGCGGCTAAGCGATACAGCTCATCGATGGACGGAGCGTCGCGGAAAGTGTGAAAATAGTCCTTTACCGCCGCGAGACAGCCTAGAATAAAAGGTGACTGGCGGCTCCCCGGGGCAATGGGGACATAAACTGGGTGGCCACTTCGATGCCTCGACTTTGCCTGGTTAGATCGTGTATCAAAACAAACCTTCTGTACGTACCAATGTAGCCGTCCATTGACGGGTAAGAGCAGAGCAGGCAGCGCGACTCTCTTCCCAAGCCGGTCCGACTTCAGTCCGAATCGGTTGGTGTGGTCAAGGCATTGGTGCGGGAACGAAGAGACGAAGTGAGAGTCGGAAGGGATTGTGGTGCAGTCTTATGGTAGAGGAAGGGGAACCATTTGCCATCGAGCGGATAAGATTAGCATCTAGACTGTTGGCGAAATTGTTGGTACAGAAAAGGTGTGTGACCTTTGTAGACTGTGGCGTACTCATGTCGCCATTCGACCTGGGCCATGGAAGGACGCGGGAGAAATTTGAAGGGCATGTAGGTGTATGGCAGTTCGAATGCACCTTGACCAAGGGGCAACGGCCTAACAACTTGCCACTCCTAAAAGCTCACAGCTCTTAGATGGAGAACGTTTGTGACATTAGGTAGCGTCTATGTTGGCTGGATGGCGCTGACATCCTGGCCGCATACTGGCCACCTTGGATCTGCATCTCCTATCTTTACCGATTCCTGTACTGATATCGAGTACCTGTGCATCGTACCATGAGATCGGAGCACGGTATTAATTGATAGTTGCCCAATGGCTCGTTCCATTTCCATCATTTTGTCGAAAGCATCAAAGTCTTCCAAATCATTTGGGAAGGCAGCATATGTTCTAACGGGGTCAGCTTTCTTGATCTCACTCAATGCGCAGGAGAAACGTACCATATCGACGTCCGCTCTCCTCAGAATAACATCGCCCTTCTGAACTCACGGTCATCGGACTGTTTACGTATCTGTGGCTGATAATGCATATTGGATTTGTTCTCACACGGTCGCAGCGGATGCTCAAACCGGGGGCTCCCATATGTAGAATCGATACTCGGTGACTGTTTGTATCAGTTATGGTATCAGATTGTGAGTGCGCTTCTCCTCACCAGGATTCCCGCACTATGACCAGTGGCCTCGGGCGCTGTCGTCGTTGTATGGCTCTTTGGAGAAGGCCTTCTGAGTGCACCTGGGTGGCTTCCATATCCTAGTTCTCTAGCCCCAAGCTTCTGGGCCTTGCTCGTGAAGAATATCGTCGTCTGCAGCAAAACGGTTGGCCCCGGTTATTTTCACTTGCTTCAAACCACATAGGGCCAACGCCTCTATCTCTCCTACGTACGCTCTGCTCCAATGGGCCCTCCTGGGTCCGTTCGGTGGCTTTGATCGAGTTGATAACATTTTGGATGCGAAAGAACGAAAGAAGAAAGTTTCTCGCCTTCGACCACTGGAAAATGTGTTAATTGAGGCCATGATTGAGCGACGAGCCCAGAACGTATAAAACAGTCAGCGAATGAGTAAAGGTACATTGAAGTCCAGACCAAAGAACAACAACCCTGCCGAATTGCGATCCAAGACCACTTCGATCCAGGGATCGCCTTGGTTTCATATCTTCTCAACTGCAGCCAAGTGGAGCACCTCCTGTACCAAGATGCCTGCAGGGGAGAGTGAGCGCCTACGACCGATGCGTTTCTGGAGTCTGATGTCTCTCCAGTCCAAAACCCAGTCTGGGGGCACTCTGTCAAACGACGGCAGCTCAAGAAGTAGCAAAATCCCCGACTTGGACTTGAGATGTTGGAAATTCACAGGCTCCTTCTTTGAGATTTGATTTGGATACCGATATGGAACCTCAAATTTCCAGTCTGACCTGGTGAGATTGCCGACACGTACGTCCAGTAAGGTGCAAGGAATCAGTCGTCCATCTAGCAGCGCTTCAATAGATGGTGTGTCCAATGCACAAAGTGAGGGTCGTGAAGTGGATTTCCAACAGTCGATCATGATCGTCGGACTCTTTCTTGCTTTGAGCAAGGTTGATGGCTAGAGGTCGCAGATGATCCAGAAGGTCCCAATCCTGGCACTTCCGCGCCCACGCGAATGCATTGCCGATGTAGTGCTCGAGAGGATTATCGATTCCAAAGCGATCACGGGCTTGTTCATGGTCGAAAACCACCACAGGCTCATGCTTGCCGTCATACACCTCTGGCCAAGTTGGTTTAGGTCGCTCGTCGTTGCATCGAATGGGTTTGCTTGGTCGAGTGTCGTTCATGCCACCTGGATTGTACATCGGGGAGTGGGGAGGGAGGACAAATAGAGAGAGAAGGGAACTCTGAGCAAGGCAATGCACTGGATATATGTTGGATTGCGTGGGCGTCGGGATTGGCCTTGTTGCAAGATACCTAAGTCCGCGGCCTGCCGGCGCGACTCTCTACTCATACTATCATACCCTGTCACTTGTCCTGATCCCCCCTTGAAAGCCACAATGATTGAAGTGGGTTTCAAGCTGGATATTCCATGTCGGACGAGGCGGTGGACTCGTACGTCGACACAGTCAACCCTGTGATTGTCCTTCCAGAACCAAATAGTAGTTAGTCGACGTAAGTTTTCGAAAATTTGCCCAAGTAACTCGGTGGAACCGGGAGGGAGATCGACTAGTTCCTTGTTCTCAACCACGCTCAAGTCCAACCAGTGGAGATTGGAAGGTATTTCTCTCGCGACTGTTAGAGACGGTGGCTTCGAGATCAATATCGCGAATGACATCAAGACTAGAGACGGAGATCAACTCTCATCGATCGCCACGGTCGATGATGTTCGAATGGCCGGGGGCTCAGGTTGCAACGAACGGTAATATTGCTCGGACACTCTGTCAACAATACGAATAGCAGGGGGTGGGCACTCATTGGCCACTTGTAACTTCTGATCGCTGTGGTTCTCCATCTCGAAATGGGCTACACTGAAGTTCCTGAGACAGAGGATTAGAGCCCCGTCGGACTATTTGTAACCTCCCAAAGCATGCGCTGAAGTGTCTCTAAACGTTTTACAGGGTACTTTAGTCGGCCAAGGCGCTACAGTGCACATCCAGTTACTGGTACAGGCGCCACAATGGGGGTGACTAATGCGTTAAGTTGCCAGATAAGGGAGAGAAAGGCAGCGGGATCAAGCGCGAAACATCCTACCTCGTACAAACAGTCCTCGCATTCTCAAGCGCTGGCTCTGCCAGTGACCGGACAACACCTTCAGTATCTACGTACGCTCCCCACACAGCTCAATCAAAGTTCGCCAAACCAGTGTCCATCGCACATGCTTCAGATGATGCGCGCAGCAGGGTTCCAACCACCGCTCTTGGACTCGACGGCTGAGCGGTCTTCGTCCAGATTCGTAGTCCGATGCATTGATGGGCGGCTGGAGCATCCACGACACGGCGAAGGCGGAGGTACAGGAGGTAGAGGCGACGTGTCGTTCTGCGACCAGGGAGGCGAATACATCGGCACTAGAGAGCAGCAGATATCAAGGCAGACAATGGAAAATGCCAAACCAGTGAAGAGCAGAGCAACAGGGCAACTGGGCGGTGACAGCGGTGAGGTCCTGCATGCTTATATCTCTGTGAAGGCTCGAAATAAATACCGCATCAGGGAAAAGTGCCAAATACGCAAAGTCCTTGACCGGGCTCAACGGGGTTACAAGCGGAGCTGGAAAAGAGATAGCAAATGCCACCATGGTCAATCGCGCTTGGGGAAGCAGGCTGTGTGAATGCCTCGGCGTTACAGTGACCGGAGAGCACCTGCGGTCAATATGCTCCTGAAATGTGCTCAGGGAAATTTGCAAACATCAACGTCCGACTGTGCTCCATAGTTGTTCCAGGCCCATAAGCCGCAAAAGGTTGAAATCGAAGAGCTCACCCCGGCCGTGGTTTTAGTGAAGTGGCTGCTGGTGATTGTGTACCTCATCTTTGAACTGGCTTGCGTTGTTACGAGAAAGATGCACCCCTACTCACCGCGGCAAGTGGCTTTCAAGAAGGCTGGAAGAAGTAATATTTGTACTCGACGACGCACGTTACGACAAACGTAACGGCGACCTCTGGCCGTTCTCCTCGGAGTCAGACAGTATCATGATCAGACTATTGTGGTCCGTATGTTGGGTATCCCGGTAATAATTCTCCCAATCTGACAGAGGTCCTGTGGAAGGTCAAGAAGGTGTTTTCGGTTCGCGGCATGTATATACCTCCTCGTTCTGCGAATCCGCATATAGGACTTGCTGGCCGTTTCCTACCTCTCCGACACGACGATGTATATTGCCATCCATTGTTCGACCACAGCATGTACCTCAACCTTTGGTTTTCACAATTTCCTCGACCCGCTCTCGCCACAAGGTCGATACCTGCTTCAGGTCTGCTACCATTTCTTTGCCGGCAGAGAGCCTCAGAAGAATGTGGTCCTCAACTATGAAGGGCCAGGCATTCAGAGATCGTATACAGGCCCAAAACCACACTCCTGTAGTCAACCAAGAGTCTCTCATTGTCCTTGTGGCCGGGATGTCATGCTCAAGCCGTCAAGACTTGGCCTCTCCTCATGGATGAACCTGTCGCGCCGCGTCAAATTGGGCGTAACGCTCGTTGATGATATTGTCAATACTGCAGTTCGTGAGACAGTACGGGACAGACAGCATTACCAGATCCTCTCATGAGAAGCCGGTTCGTGAGAGAGATGGTAGAATTTCTTGGATTCCTTCCAATCTTGATCAAAGACTCTGGATTTGCGGTTGGTTTATTCGGCTCACAACTTCCGCTGCTATCAGTTGTCGGCAGAAACGTGGAGACATTTGAAACGAGCGCAAAAGACACAGATACCCCAGAGAGAGGAGGCGCGATTCGACTGGTAAACAGATTTCCCCGTCCATACATGCACCGTCCCAGTCCCAGTCCCAGTCCAGCTGGAGCCCGAGGACTGCCAGGATCGCTACAAAACTCTTACAGCTTATGTCATATAGACAGACAACTTAGACACCCCAGATAGACTCACACGAGCTCATATCAACCCGCCGATCATCGCCTCGCACGTTTGGAAACGCGCTTGATGACATCTTGAGACATGTCATCTTCAGACGTGGAATCTTCAGACATGGCATCTTGAGAAATAGCACTGAAGGCTCTCTTCTTCTGCGGCAGCTGTAGAGTCGCGTCGAGAACAGCCTCGATTTGCCGTCGGCGACGGTCTTTGCCCCACTCGAGCACATTACGGACAAAGCGGCGTAATAAGAGGTAGTCATTCGGTTTGTAGACGACGAGCCCCTCAATTTGCTGGGTATAGTATCCCCCGCCGCCGCTGCCATCATCACCTTCTTTCCATGATACGAAGAGGCGAGCTTCGCTCTCGTTCATGACGATGCTGAAGACGGTGGTTTCCACGGGTGAAATAGTCGATATTGGGAGAGGTTCGATGGATCGGTTGAGCTTTTCCACCATGTTAATACAGGCTGCAGCGCCTCCTATACACTGATTCGTGGCCACCCGGAGGCTTCCATCGTCTCCTTTCAATTCGACCACGAAAAATGGATAGATGAGTCCTCGACTGTTGGCGGTGTATTCGTTGTAGCCCATCATATCAAGCTGGCTTTGCTGCTTCGGTGTAAAGCCTTCCCGGTCGTAGCCGTAAAGGATATCCGGCATCGGTCGGCTGACAGGAAGACTAAACTCCGAATTGTTTGAGCGAGGAATATGTTGTCTGCGTATAGGGTAGAATCTCTCCGTGTCGCATAGACCTTCAAGTCTCGAAGAAAATGTAGCACGTTCGAAAATATAGTGTCTAAAGTACTCGGTCACTCGGGACTCGTCGCAGTCTCTGTTGAGGAGGCGAGCTAGATGGACGTCTTTCCTAATATCCTCAACTTCTGGTTCCGGTGATTGGCGTCGTTTGAACATATTATCCGCAAGACCCTGAACTTGCGTAGGCAACTTCTCATACATGTTGCGGAAGTGCATACCATTATGGGCGAGGTTGCATTCTCGGTACTCAGGGTTTCCAACCAGGGGCCTTGTGCCTTGGCTCCCCATAGGAGTGTCTGAAGTTGGATCTGGTGAAGTGGGTTTCTTGGGTATTTCCGGCTCGAATCCGGGTAGGGATCTGGTCGAACCGAAGAGATGGGAGATCCGAGCTAAGTGACTGTCTGACTTAGAGTGTTGCTGTCGGTCCAGGTCTAAAGATGTGAGCCAGTCGTCGACTTTTGATATCTGTGAAGTCTTTGGGAGACCTAGGATTGTGGCGA
Source organism: Capronia americana (assembly GCA_016110215.1). Lineage (NCBI taxonomy): Eukaryota > Fungi > Ascomycota > Eurotiomycetes > Chaetothyriales > Herpotrichiellaceae > Capronia > Capronia americana. The sequence continues at coordinate 95,952 of JADWQD010000009.1, read as the reverse complement.
GTGCTTGCGGACGACGAGGTTGCGGTTGACGGAGGGTCTCCAGGAACGCTGGCTTCAAAGGCGACTCCGGAGCGGCGAGCCCTGAATGTCTTTCCGAACAACTAGGCATCTCGATCGAACAGGGAGAGTGGTAGTAGACAGGTTTCGATAACAAGGAAAAGGATGGGCGACAGTTGTGTTTGCGTCAAACCAAGTGTCTCGATTAAAACATGGCTTCTAGTCGGAATGGTGTCTTCGACGGCTTACTCAAAGTTGGGAAGACAAAGGACGAGCGGGTAGGATATGTCGCATGCTTAGTGGCCCACCCTGCCTTTGTCTCGCCGGCGAGTCCGCACTCTTTGTCTTGACTAAGCCCTGTGCGTTCTTCGACCAAATCTGGTGCACTCTTTGTCCAAGCCGCGTGCACTCGTTGTCCGAGCACGATTCAGTCTATTTCGGTCGTCCAAGTGAGCCGAGTGCTCGGCCGTGCTCGCTGGGACTGTGAACGATGTTCCAACGGCTGTTACGGGGTTTCAGATCCAAAGGGTTGTGTATTGCACCACACTGGACAGTGGTCCATCGCCCACCGCGCCGTTGTGCCGTGCATGTGACGGAGCACTTGACAACTGGGGTCCGCGGTATCAACTTACCTCCGTCGGCGAGCATGGTTCCATATAATGTCTTTCAAGGAGCCTGTGTGTGTGTGTGCGATAACCCCCACCAGATCAACCATGACAGGCAGGCCGGAAGAGTTTGCAATTGACAGTTAGGACACGTCGAACATATCTCGAAGCTCCTTGTCAAACCGAGGGAACCGGACTCGGCCGAGTCTCAACAGAACTTGCGACAAACTGCGAAATAGATTTTTCTGAGTCGCTCATTCGTTCGACCGGCTTCCCATGATTGTGACAACATCTGCCAATCTTTCTGATCGATATATTCTATGAGGAATTATCTGCCCAATTCATTCGAAAGACTGCTTTGATGTGGAACTAGGTTGGAAGACCAAGCCAAGCCAAGAACCGATTTCCGAGGTAACCAAATAAACGGACAAGGAGAGAGCGGTTGCCACATTACGGTAAACTTATGAAAAATCGGTTAGCTCTATTCTCTTGCGCTGAGGGTGACATACACATTGACTGTTTGAAAGGGCAAATCCATAGAGGTGAGGAATCGGCACGTTCGGGCATTCGTCCAGCATCCACATACAGGTTGCAGCCTCACACCGAAGCTTTTCATCACATTCCGGGACAAACTTTTTCGCCGGCACGGTAAGGCAGCGGAAATCGAATGAGGGTCCGTTTGTGGTCAGCGACAGTGACTAGAAAACATAAATCGAAACTTCCACTCATCCAATCAGTTGAAGGTGCGACACGACACACCGAAGGAGAGGGCAAGCCAAGATGATGAGCGACTCGTTCCTGGATTAACTTTAGGGCTTCCTTTGAGAGATCATAGCAACACCTTCGTTTCGGCGTCTGTATTTATTCCCTGCTACCCGCGCTCGAAATCATGTGTACCTTCGGCATCGCGGACAAGGAATATGACGAGTGCCTCCAACGCCCAGACGAGCACAAGGAGCGGAAGCTGCTGTGTGTAAAAGATGTCCCGCCTCAAAGGCCAAAGGAAAACGCTGCGAAGAAGCGGCTTCGTGCATGATGAATCATGTGATGTGATTCTTTCACAATTCGATGCCAGTATTGCCGCGATTCAGCAGTGTCAGTGGTAATTGCGAAGCAAGACATCGTGGGTTGATGCTACCGGATAGCCAATCACTACTTCGAGACATGAACTCCAGTGAAGGACCGCCAGCAGTTGAACAGCTAGGGAGAACCGTCTCAGTGCAGCTCGAGAATGGCTGTTCAATACGTTTGGGACGCAAATGGTGAAGGGGTTTAGCTACTGAATTATTCAAAGTTAGGTGTTGGATGCAATCTGTCATTCGAGCCACGTGACATCGGGGATGATACATCATTAGTCTAAAGTAAGGCCTCCCCAATCTCGCTTGTTTTCTATTCTTTTCCGTCTCATCATATGCTACACATTCATACTGAAGAAGATATACGTAAATAATCGCAGCCTTCCGTCAACTGCTACCATAGAGGGACTGGATTGTATCGATGTTGGAAAATCAGGCATCGTGTACGCCCTCGATGCCCGACGAGTGGTGAAAAGATACGAGGGCGACAATGATGCTGAGATTCGTGCCGAGCGAGAAGTTTATGACCGCCTGGGCCACCATCCCAACATTGCGGAATTTCTAGGTGCTCTGGATGATGGTTCCATCGTCCTCGAGCGCGGACAAGTACTTCAAGATCGACTCTCTGGATAAACGAGTGCTCGTTCCATTCCTTTACGCACAAAATATCGCTGGATTAAACAGGCGGCTACGGGGTTACAATACCTATATGACTATAACATCATCTAGGCTGATGTGGGATGTCGAAACATGATCATCGCTCACGGCAATTTAAAACTCATCGACTTCGAAGGCTGTAGCATTGATGGGCAAGGGCCGACTTTCTCGTATGAGTGGTTTAGCTACAAGCCCTCCACGCCCCGCGCCACGGTCCAGACCGATATCTTTGCCCTGGGTTGTGCAATCTACGAAATTGTGACCGGCAGCCCCCCACATCATGAGTTGAAAGGACTGAGAGACGCACGAGAGCGCGTCGAGCGTCTATACGAAAGCAATCAATATCCGGATGTGGCCGATCTGCCCATGGGAGCCTTGATGCTAGATTGCTGGCATGGGAAATTTAAGTCTATGCGTGAGATTGTCGAGAGGATTGAACTACTCAGGCAGTCTACCACCAGGTCACGGTACATCATAAGTTGGTGGAGAATGATGACCGTGCAATCCCAGCCAAAGTGGCGGTTGCAACCCAGCGAAGAGGGACCCTGAGCAATGGTCAAAGAAACGGTCTGTCGAAGATACGGAAGGAATCAATTGGCTCAGGGTACATGGTACACAATGATCCAGGAGTCAGGCGTAGCACTGGATGCACAAAGCGATATCTCTATCGAGCCTTGACAACATCTCTCAACGGTGAGAGCACAACTACCGGCTTGGTTTTACTACAAGAGTGAATGGATCGAAGACCTTGGCCGCTCTGGTGAAAGGCCCTGTGCCGTACCAAAAAACTCACTTCCAGGGCCATCAATGAATAGAGGATTTTGGGAGTTCAAGGGTCGAGAGTCATGTGAAGGTCATTGACCTTCCTGTTGCCCCATGGAGCTGTCGTCGCCGCTTGACTAGATGACTTCGTGTCGATTGCCCCTTCGAATTGAAAGCTATGCCCCAAAACTCAGCAACTCTATTCAAACAGGCAGCAACACCAAACACAGGCACAACCGCTGGATGCTTTCCATCCTTATTTCCCGGACAGTCATTAGACCTTCTGAGTAAAAGGAGGGATATCATAGTCATCTGGCACATCCTGCGGCCCCCCCAGAGCTGGGCAGGTCGATATACTGTCGTGTACTGAATTGCGCCGCTCCTTTGCTTGAAGCTGTCACAGTGACTCTGTGAATTTCTCGATTGTAGAGAGACCGATCCGGTCCAACCACGCAGTCCCACCTGGTGGAGATCTTTCGAAGTTCAACCTGGAAAGGCTGATTGAGAAATCCATTCACGTTTCCCTTCGCTGGTCAGTAGAGTACTGAAGATGGAAGCGCACAAATGACCCTGATGTGACAGCTTCAGGGACTGCCTCGTGGTCTTTCGTGCGGTCATACTATCTCGACATACCATGGAGAAAAAGAATGGCCACGCCACGTGAGTTGCAGAGTTGTGTGAAGGTTGTGTCCGGTATTCTTAGGGGTTTGGGCTTAGTCGCAGACGCCAGGAATGGGTGCTGAACGACAGACTACAACAGACAGACAATGCTAGAAGTGATGTAAAGGTCCACAGGATGTCGGTGTGTCGGTTAAACAAATTATCCGATGGCATGACGTCACTGTTTCCATGGGCCGCGCCCGTGTGAAGATGAAATGTTTGCGTCTCAGTCTTCACGAACACCCTTTATTTCTGCACTGCGCGGCGCGAAGGCAGGAGCAGTTCATCTCAACCGCACTTTCCCCCGCCTCACAGGATATTGCCGCGCCGACGTTGTTTGTCCGCGGGCATTGTAAGAATCTCGTTGACAAAATGGCCTTCTTGAATGATTCTGTTGAACAATCTCTACCTCCCACCATTCTCCCACCGTCGCGAGCGGCCTCTGATTCACGAGTCGATCTCCCTATCCGCGTCCAGAAGACCCTCGATTCTGTCCCCACGATCACACCGCAGCAAGAGAAGATCACGCCTCTCCAGCAGGCTGCGATCCTGGACCAAGCAGACGATGCTCGAAGATATTTACGAGACCGTCTAGCCGGCCAGTATCTTCGTTTCCCAGAAAGACCCCGCGAGTTCATACTACCTGTGTCGTCCTTGTACCAGCTGCTGGAGGATCCTGACTTTGAGTCTGACAGAAAACAGTAAGCCTCCTTGTGTGGTCTCTACCTAACCAGATACTGACATCACCCGCAGACTTGGATTCAAATACTCATACAACGCCCACACGTCAATCCTTAATCTCTTCCCAATGCCTGGCTCAAGACACGCTCGTATCATTGGTTGGCTCAATGGTGTCGCTGAACAGAAGGTGGATTCATCGATACAGGAAAGACTCGAAATAATACGTGGCGAGCACTGGGAGGAATTCCAAGGAGAATGGGAAGAGTCACGAGTGGAGCCAGACTTGGGTATTGCATGGATCAAGGACGGTGGCAGGGGTGAGTTAGACACTGTTGTCGAAGTTGGTGTTTCCCAATCTCTCGAAAGTCTACTCGATCTCCGAGACCTGTACTTGAATGGGACATCCAAAATCTCCAGGTTCGTCTTCGTCAATGTTATCACGGACCCCGAGTACAGAAGCCCGGAGGAACTCGACATCGATGAACTGAAGAACATTCAGGAGGCGGATTTCCGATTCGATTCAGACCAAGGGCCACTCTGGTACAAGGGTGTCCAATGGGTCGGGAAGAGTACGCTTGTCTGGGAAGTATGGGAACGAGATCTGGAAAATGGAGAGCCGACGCAGATTTTTTCCGCAACTATCGATCCTAATGACAGCGAAACCCGACTTCCATTCTTCAAAGTACCTATCACGATTGCTCCTAACGCTGAGGCTGTTACAGTCAACTCAGCGGATATTCACAAGCTTTGGGATCATCGGTGGAAATCCGCGATCATGAGGAAGGCCGTGTTACGGATGAGGAGATATGTCAGGGATGTGAATCGACGTCGGAACCATGCAGCGGATTTGGCAGAGCAGAAGGCCGAAGCAGCCAAGAAGAGACAAGAAGCCAACGAGGAACGCGCAGAGCGCTGGAGACGTCGACTGGAACGTTGAGTCTTCGACAAAGAACACGGAGAAGCCTCGAGAAGGGGTCCTCCCAATGCACAAGAAGAAGCTGAAACTCCCGCTTCTATCTCATGCCTCGCACGCGCATCACAATCGTGGAAGCAGCTTCAAGGCAACGGTCCCCATCATCATGCCTACCTGTATCACATACAATGGCACAAGGCCTAGTCAGGAATAGCCTGCCGGCGCAGCCCACCGAGTCCTCATGACTCTCAGGCTCTCTCTCTCCCGCTCTTGCTTGGAGAGACAGTTTAGAGACAATCATATGAATTAAAGGAATTGCAGCCCCATAATGTCATTGTGACTATCTCCAGTTATTGCGCCTATTCTCGTACCTCTGCTAGTCAGATATTACAGTCTGTCCTTCGTTCTTGAACAGCGATACGGGGGGGAGAATACACGGTCTGCTTAATGCCTATCGTCTCTCCTTTTCCGCTTCTCGTGACGTTACCCTAGTTGGACCTGTACCTTGGTATCCATACCACGAGTTCGAAGCATCTAATGATCAGTCACACCTTGTTGAACAAAGTATATCAAGGAAACCAATGTCCCGATATCACGAATCTACCATGGTGCCAACAAGCAAGCGAAGGATTGGAGCACTGTTGCCAAGGTTCTCAAAAAGCTGCCACTCTTTCGGTCGAAGTGTCTGCTCGAAAGAAATTTGGATCATCTGGACGAGGATCAACCGCCAGCGCGAAGAGGATGAGATGGGGGTGAGAAACGATACCGCGAACATCGGATGTATGGGTAATCGAAGAACTCTTCCCTCAGGCGGGGTCGTTATAATCTGACGACGAGCATGTTGTCATCATCCTCTTCTTCGATCTCTTTCCAAATTTTGGCACTGCTCTCCGCGGCCGCCGCTCGCGAAGAAGACAAATGGTGAGAGAGAGAGTGCGTCACGCAGCAATACAGCCCATATACTGATTCACACAATTGAGGATATCGGAGGGGCTGCGACGGTCAAGAGTGAATGTTGATGGAGCTGCCTTGAGTGAGCGGAAGACGGTCGATACGCAGCAAGGGAGAGTTGTTGGATTTGCCACGGGAAAGAAGGAATCTGTGACCTCCCAGGTGCCACGATCAGATACTGTACTTCCTTGGGTGCGATAGGGCAGCAAAATTGAATGCCGAAGAGATGTTGAGGAATTCAAAACTATGAAGGCGTCAAGGCACCGCGTAACTGCGTGCAACAGTTTTCCGGCCATTGGCTGGGAAACAAAGGATAACGCCAAGCCACGTGATTAACATTTGGCCCTGCAAAGGACTGCCATTAGTCCGTATCATCGGGGCAATCAGTCCGTATAAGCCCGCCCTAAGGACTCCTTAACACCATTCCGCTCGTGAACGGAGAAGGAGCAGAGACTATGTTTCAGTTTCGGACCTCTCCGATCTTGTCAGTTCGAATGGCGCTGCTGGTGATGGAACTTTCCACAAGTTCAGATTATACGCGACGGCCCGTTCGACACTGAGGAGTTTAAGAAGGAGACGGGACAGCGTCTGAAGCGAAGGATTTTAACACGTTCCGCTATGGATTGGATGGCAGAAAGGATAATTTGAGACGATTAGTTTTGTTCAAAATTTACACGACACGAGTACTTTAAAGTATGGTGTGTGGATATACTAACAAGCATGCACCTACGCCGCAGAGTGAGTGAGGGACTGACCACGGCCGCGTGGAGGGAAGTCGGCACTGTAAGGTGCCCATTCTCCCTCTGGCCGAGCGGTGAGAATTCCCGTTTCTCCAATAGACGAGTGTTTGGTCCGCGATCGCCAAGAAATAAATTGACAGCATGAAGCTGAAGAGATGAATTCGCCAGTACAAGTCGATACGAACGATCGTGACGTTCACCTCCCCAGGTAGGTTGTAAGCAAGTGTCACAATGGCATTCAATCACTTTCTCATGAAGCCTCGTCCATACAAAGCCGTAATCTCCTGGCTGTCCAAAATGTCTTCGTTCGCGACCAAGACTACCGAAATGTTTCCCGCCCTCTCCCGCCCAGGAAGCCGGCGGTGGGCACAAGGAATGGCTGCGCTGTCTTCTACACTCTGGCCACACTGCCACTCAATGATTTGCACGTCTGATCGAGTCACCGAACAAAGATGGTCTCGTTGAACAGTGAACTGGCATCTCCGCTATGGCAACGAAGGTATCATATGTCTGGGTCACCTGACCTGTCTAGTCCTTTTACAGCTTGGCGTACATGCACGGGCCACAACTGCAGCCAACAACAATTGTGGCCCGTGCACGCTAAGTCCTCGACTCGGCAATCCTACCGAAAGCGGGTGTTTTCAACCCCGCCTTGGCACTTCAAACAACAACATCGCTTTCACTTCTGTCCACTAAGGTACCCACTACCTCGAACTTCCGTACCCTTACAATGTCGGGCCTAATCGTCAGAATCCAAACCTTAGAGGAGTCTCTCTATGAGATCAAGAGGGTTCTGAGTCAAGTCCTGCCGCTTCCACACGGTGCGTCCACCACTGGGAAGGGGACTCACCGACAGAGTCGGCAAGCACAGCGAGTGCCTGCCTGGGCAACAGCGATTACGTCGAAGCTGGAGCTGGTGTCAACAGAGGTCCAGCGTATCAAAGAGGCGGTCCAGAAAGGCCCCGGCAGTGATGGCTATATCGGACAAGCCGACGACCAAGCCCCTCGCGATCCTCAACGGCAAGCTCCAGGGCTGGATCTTCCCACCATAGATAGAGAACAGCTGCCCGAGAGCACGCCAAATACAAATCCGCAAACAGATGCCTCAGGTAGCGGAGAGGGTGCTGAAGCTAGTGGCTCGTCGACATCACAGCTCGAGATGTCTGCAATGGTGCCACAGAGCCCTCGAGCCAGGACACCATCTTTACAAGCTTCTGATGAGGCTAGATCTGCTACAACTAGTCATGAGAGCACTGCAGAAACCACTCCAGACTCACACCCATCAACTCCACCGGCCCTTCACCCGGAAAGTCCTAATTTCAGCCTGTCAATGGCTGAGATGGGAGACAAACTGGCCCTGAATGTGATGCAATTCTCCGCAGATCCGGCATTCACTGACAAGATCACAATCAAGGATATCCCAAACGTGAACTGGACCGATCTTGCGGCGTCCACTCCACGACCGTCAGAGGACTATGACCTTATCGGGGTTACCTGGTCTCAAACCCAGGTGGTAGGAGCGGCGAAACTACACGTAACTCCGAGAGCGTACTCCTTTCCGGGCTTCCCGGACTTTTCGCAAGCGATCGAACCACCATCCCTAGAGGAGTGCGAGAACTACCTTGATCAGCTGATCAACGATCCTCCGAAGAACCCGATTCCTTATTACGTGGGACCACCACTCGATAATGGACATTCGGTGTCAGTATTGAATTCCCTACTTCATCCAGGCCAGGACCTCCTACAAATCGGTCCCGTTCGGGGCCTGAACGAAGTATACTGGCACTGGGGCCCAAAAGGGTCAGGAACACCATGGCATCATGAGGACATAGACCTCTGGTCTTTTAATCTTGGCGGTATTGGCTGGAAACTCTGGATCGAAATTCCAGAAACTGACACCGCTGCATTCGAAGCCTTCGTCAGGAAACATTGGCCAACGAATAACTGTGATCAGTTCGTTCGCCACACTTGTGTGGTAATTAGCCCCGAAACACTCAGAAAGAATGGTATCAAGCTCAGAATTGACCTTCAAGGACCTGGGGAGCTCAAAATTACACGTGCAAGGAGTTACCATATGGTCGTCAACATGACGGACAGCTTCGCTGTGGCAATCAATTTCTTACCTCCAAGTGAACCGATCGTACCTCGACCAACGAACATGTGCCCTCAATGCGGGCTATATCCGCTAAATATTAATGGTGTTCGAAAGGTACTCTACAATCCAGTCAAATCGCCCAACTTGAATATCAGTTCCAAACCCAGAAGAACGAATAACAATACCAATGCCATGACAATAGATACCCATGCCAACTCCAGAACTGTGCAGAGCGCAACAAATCCATCGCGGAACGGGCAATTGCCCTCTAGAAAACGACTGAACACCAGCGAGACTTTGCCGCCCCAGACGAAAACGAAGAAAACGAAGCGGCAGGTAACGCTTACCCAAGACCAACAAGACTTAGACACAGTGAAGAAGCATATACGCAGCCTTGACGAACTGTGCAAGTTTCCTTCGTTCAATGGTGAACCACCGAGCCTGGCGGTATTCACCGCAGTGGCAGCGGTTTGGAGCCGGCCGGCAATCGAGCAGTTCTGCTCCCTTGTCAAGTGTACCAGGGACCTTTCGATGCCAGTGAAGGTCCATGGAGATCGAGCTGCGCGCGTTGAGCAACACATCCGAGGTATCGATATCGCCCAACGACAACCGTTGCTTGGAACATTCAGACTCCGGCTTCACCAGCTCCGTCTCGCAGAAGAGCTCGACAATTCAGATGGTGGCCGCGCGAGGATGGACAGTGACACACTGAAAAGGATTCTGACAAGGGCTAATTGGAAATACTCCACGCTGAGATATCACCGCGACAAGGGTCGTATTTGGAGACGGATTTGTGGTGACCATGATGGTCTCCTATGCTTCATTTTCCTCGACGCGAAAAACTCACTCAACATAACCCCGGACATTTTCGTCAATATGACAGGGGGTGATCTCAAGATGTTCCATCAACTATTGAAGAGCGACTACACCACGGCAATTTCCTCAGCTGGAAAGGCTTTTCAGGACGCTCTAGATTGCGAGGCGACTGAAGCGGATTTTCTCTGGGAAGGGAGCAGCGTACCCGTGCACACACTCTCGGAGGAGAAATTGCTCGCATCTCTCCAACTATATCCGTCGAAGGCCGAAAATACCTATGAGAAGGATAGCTATCCCGACTGGCCCAGGCCCAACGGTTGGCCGAAGGAGTGGGATTGGCCTATCGACCCGACATGGCTGAACCCCAACGAAAGACAGTGCGAGCTGTGCTCGGAGGCCACCTGTAGCTGTGTCAACACCGTTCAGAGAACCATGCCACGAATCAAGGATTACGGAGGGACAAAGAAGCGAGGCCTTCAAGCCGTCGCAGAGAGACCCGGACAGGTTGCGTATAAAAAGGGCGATATTATTGGGCAATATACGGGAGAGCTTGTGCCTTTGGGCACCAAACGTGATGGATGGGCTCTGGATATGTGGAGGATTGGGAGGGATTTCCCTTTCGAAGATCCTATCTGTCAAATCTACGCCAAAGACCGAGGTAATTTCACCAGGCTCCTGAACCATCATTGCATCCCAAATGCGAGATGCCAACCCAGGGCAGTCTCTGGGAGGTGCAGGTTGATGATCGAAGCCAAGGAAGATATCCGACATGGCGAGGAAATCACGATCGACTATGGGTCTGACTACTGGGATGGGAGAGGGTGCCCGTGTGACGCGCCATACCATCGAGGCACGGACCTTTCTCACAAGACCGCATGATAACTATCGATCGACTCACAGCGACAGAGCGTGAGTTGATTCAGGGCATCGTAGGGGCAAGTTTGCTGCCACGAGGCCCCTGAGTACAAGCACGATGTTCAGGGACTTGATATTTCCGTTACGAGCCGGTAGAGGGGCTGGCCCACCCTCAGTTGGAAGTCATTCGCAAGCCTCCATGGGAGAAAACAACAGAGCCGGGGTCTCCCAAATCTCCATAAGCCGCCCCCTTCAGTACGGCAATAAGGACCCGGGAGTGACGGAACAGGAAGTAAAGGCCGCTATATGGGCTGCAAAAGAATATGAGAAAGAAGTCGGACAGCTGCTATGTTGAAAGGATCCCAGGTACTCACATGACTTATGTATCCATTTGTGGTATATGTTGTATTTACTTTCCTTTCTTTTGTTTTAGACAGCAGCAGCATAAATAGGGGGAGCCTTCCTTCCACACTTTCCCTGTCGGGAATGCTCTATCCTTCTTCAATATATCCCAAGGCAACCCCTTCAGTAGGTTCAAGTCGCTACCAGACGTCTGGCCGGTTTCGAGAATGATCCCCACCCATGATGTTCACTCGTATCAGGACACCTCGGCCCGCTCCCATACATGCCCCGGGAGGCAGAGACGGTATTTCTCACGAGGGCATCCTCCACTGGCCGCATCTCCACGGGAGAGTAGTCATGGCAATTCAGTACTGTGATGCCATATTCTAGAAGATCATCCTGTCAGCGGTGCGCCGACTCGTCTCTGGGAGGGAGAGAGACCCCTACGAAAGCGGGAGGTTGTCGTTATGTGATTCGTACTGCTCATGGTCGAAAGGCAGTCCCCTTCTCCATCACTGCAGGGAAAACGACGAAGGCTGTAGGTGTCTTACTGGTTTTACCCCCCTCGCCCAAATCAGTTTCAGGGAAATCTGATATCCTTGCGTACGTCTTCTTGCAAATGTACACTGCACTGTCCAGTTGCTATAATTAATACCTCTCTCTCTCTTCATTCGATGTACTCGAATTGGTTTAATGACAGAGCCTACGGCTTTTCATTGTGGCCGCCGTCAACGAGTCAACTAAGCCATCTAGAGTAAGCTCGACGGCGACACGTCAACGGCGGTCAGAGTCGAAGCTACGACACGGAGGAGCCACCCATTGTCCATTGTCCATCACCCTTCCGAGGAGGCCAAGTCTTTCTCTAGATGACCGTCTACACGAGAAAGTCACCATCCCAACGGAAGCAAGGACGCTACCTGCTTCGCTGGAATGAGCCTCGATATATTGCGAGGTTCGGCCAGCTCTTCAGATCCAAATAGTGGTTCCAGATACGTCGAATCCGGTCCGCAAATCCACATTCTTGCCCTAGTTCCAATGCTCGGCACAGCATACACCATAGGAACTTCCTCGTGCAAAAGAGGATAGAATATACAATCAGTGAATGCCTGATATTCCACTTCTTGAAGATCACTCTTCATAGCTTCTTTCCGTTTGAGCTCATGTGTGTAGGAAGCCTTGAAATGGGTTGCATGAGCCTAGTTATTCTTTCGAGGTGGATCCAACATGTTGCAATGGAGAGCTGTTCGATACACATGTGGAATTAGAAGCCGTTATCGAGTCGTCATTTAAAAAAAAAATCAGGTAGGAAGGTTGATTCCTCAACCAGAGTTTGTTTTACAAGGGGTACCAGACCGGGCCATTTCCAAGTTTACTTGGTACTGATATGGGGACATTCCATCGCTGTCAGCGCAGCGCGCCGGCAAGAAATAAAACAGGGAGTTCTTATCATAAGGTTTCAAGTTGTGCTCCAAGGTCAACGAAACCAGGATCGAAACGGCTGGTGCTCCGTACTCTCTGGGATACTCTGAAGCGAGTACCATGCTCCTGTAAAGGAGTGGACCTGACGGATTTGAAAGGATTGTAGCATTGGACCTGGTAGTCGACTTGGACATGGTTAATGGTATGACACACTAAGAAGGCCACCTGAGCTGGGAGGACACGACAACGTCAAGGCAACTGCTATTCTCGCCGGGTTGCCTCATTCCACCGAGTTAGGTAGAGGCATAGACACAGCGCGACATGATCTCTGTGTCTGCCACAATCACGGAAGTCGTCTTTTTCAAACCTGGAATGGATGGATCTGCACCATCCGCTAGCAAGAACTTGATCAGATCTTTCTTCTGAGAGCCGCAGCTTCGTGTAGTAGAGTGCCGGTCCGTCCCAAGGCATTCGGATTGTTGATACAAAGTAGAGTCATCTCTGAACATGATAGAGGCGCCTTTGTTTATGAAAATGTCAACAATTTCCTGGATTCGCCCATGCCGCACGGCGCAATGAAGAGGCGACCGAACTTGACAGGAGCACCAGCATCGAACAAATACTCAATAACATCGTGCGGTACGGCTATCACGGGAATCAGCAGCGGGTTATATCGAATCTACAGTGTGCATTGGGGAGGACGCCATGATCGATCATCCACTTCGGCGTGGTCTCCAAATCATGTACAGCATAGCTGAACCACTCAGGATCTCTTGCAGAAGCCAGGAATATATGGACTCACGTCAATGAAGGAGGATAGTCGTTCCTGATCGAATCCATCGTTCAGAAGAAGTTCGAGGATAGGAAAGGACTTTTGCCCCATCGTTGAGGAGATCCACGACGTCGAGGAACCGGACGTCTTGAACTTCATCCGCTCGTGCTTAGTCAGGGACGTTACGATGGTATGAGTACTGTTGGGAGGTAAGGAATTGGAGGAATTATGGTACCGTAATAAAATAATCCGCTGCATGACGTCGGACATTCTTGACCGCAATTTTACCGTCGTTGCCTCGTCGACCATTCTTGATCCCGCATCACATCTGCTTCCTGTAACCCGCCTGGGTTCCCTGATTATATCCAAGTACAAGAGACTCGAGGCGGCTTTGCCGCCTTCATCGAGGCCTTGGTCAATCTCTGCCACCGGCAGGAGGGTCGGCGGTATGCTGGAGGGTATGATCACCGGGTGACCTCTGTGGATATGGAGACACAGCTGCCGAAAGACCTCAACTTGGCGGTACAGTCTGCAAGCCGACGGATTCAAGTCGACGTTAGCGATAGGGAGCCAGGCACAGCGAGGCAACAGAGCCGGTCTGTAGGTGTTGTGCCACAACCCAAGGCTCCAGGGCGCCATCCTGTGTCGCAAACCTCGTCCAGCCTCACTGATCGGGATTTCCCAGAACTTGCCTGCTGCTACAAAGCTGTTCTCATGGTGCTACTAGGTTTTCGGCTTGCCAAGTGCTTCCCGCACGTGAGATGCATTCGCCTCAAGCGAAGGCCATGTCTGAGTCAGCTCCACCCGGGCACACTTGGGTTTGTTCGAAGCAAGCCGAATATCGACCGGCAAAGTCCCCCAATCAACCATCTAAACCTGAATGTTGTGGGATCCGTTCAGAAAACCAACTTTCTAGACAATGACATCTTTTGGCCTTGGGGGGATGGAATGGCTGAATGCTGATAAACGAGTTTGTGTGCCAGACATTTCTCATCGTAAGCTGCTGGACAAGACTCTTTTCGTACTTTCTCGGGTTTTTCCAGACTTCTTTGCGGCGCAAAGATCATCCCTGACCCACATTGGAAAGATGTCATAGCTGAGTTACGGAGCCAAACATTTCCAAGTCATCCAAGCAATGGTAGGTTCCGCGTGGCGTCTACTGTTGCGCTTAGCCTTCTCAGTAGAACATCATGCAAAGACGAAAGACGGAGACTTGCATGGAAAACGTAGTCAACAGTGATATCAGGTGAATTCGAGGCAGATGTCGTCCGGTCCGGCCGTGCGGAGGCTTCTTGGCTAGTCGCAAAATCATCATCTCCGGCTGTCTCGTAAAGTCTATGCAGCGCCATGGCCATTTGCTCCGCGTCGACTTTCTAAACCTGTGGCGGAGCAGTTCAAAAATATTCTGAGGTTGCGGACGCAAGGATTGGTCGGCAAAGAATTCCTGTTTGCAGTGTTTGCACACTTTGCTGTGTTTGATGACGTTGCTTCGGTAGACCTTCCTGAAGACCTGCATCTATCAGCGTGTCGCCAGTTCGGATTTGGCCAGTCTCAACAGTCATACGGGAAGAAAGAGGAGGACCGGTCCTTCTCTTCCGCAGATGCGGGTGTGTCACAAGTCGGGGAAAGAGGCAATAAACGGGCACGGAGTGCATCGGCAAACGGCCACGGCAAACGGTCTCCTCGGACAGTCACAATCCTGCCCTCGAGCCACGCCGCTTTGAATTTTCCGGACGCAGGACTGAATTCACGTCTAGGTTGGGTGAACGGCCGATGAATGCGACCCTGGAAAGGCAGGTGAATGGACCACAGCAGAGTGAGGAAGACGGACACCGCTCTGCACCTCGACCGAGGGTGGCAGAGCGAGAGGAAAGAGACTGGGAGACGGGGCGATGGTTGATGCACATTGCCTACGCGCAGCCAGGAACCCAGTGTGGCGACCGCTTCACAGGTGACTCAGCTGGTCCCAGAGGACGTCGGCCATACTGCCCTGAAAAGCGTGTCATACAAGAGGAGAAGGGGAGAACAGGGGGACGCCTTCGCCGGTAAATATGGCCGTACTCGGCCACACCAACAAGCAAAGAGTCGAGCCACGCGCGATATTCACAGGAGGGGGTCACTGGTATTTGAGGACCGCGCTCCCCAACTTGTCTTCAACCGAATTCTGCTTCGCGAGCCTCTCCTCAGTCCTCCGAAGAGGCGCCACCAAGTCTTCTGAATTTCGGAAGCATCCCTTCTGGACAGCAGAGCACCTTCGGGATTTGTTCTGCCCTTTTAAATCATTTCAATCAAAGCACCATGTCGATGACCATCTGCAGCGAAAAGTCTGGTCCCAGTTCTGCGGACATCGAGCTCAACCACCACCTTAGGAACTTGCCTGCCGGGCTTGCTCCGTTCTGCCCTCTTTGACAACACTTCGAATGCGAGAAACACCACATACGGCCTCTCGGGTGACAGATAGAATGTCCGGTGAGCTGCGTATTCTGACGGCCTGGGGCCTGAGTACTGCCCGTTGATAGAGGCAGCCGATTTTCCTCCCCAATTTCGGGGCGATTCGTCCCAGCTCGACAAACTTGTGGCAAGGACATAAATGGTGGTTATGGACTTCGGTGCCGCTCAAGAAAGAATCCACGGCTCGGAGTGACCCAGATATGATGGCAACGATTCTTTCCGATTCCTCCGCCGCAGCGAAAAATCTCCTCATCGTCCTCATTTTCCATCCCCACAAACCTCAATATCCTCAATGCCGACTAGGCGCGGGCTGTGAAGCGACTGTCGGAAATCCTGTCGCCATCGGATTCTCGTACCAAGTGTGGATATCTCGCGATCATCGTCACGACCGCTCGCTCGAGGTCGACACGAGCAGCTCGACCTCCTCGTGTCGGTGGTATGGTAATTGGTGACATCTCAAACACCAATATTCAACCCTGGGATAGCGGTTACGCGGAAGGCTAACGGCTTCCCTAAGCACGATGTATTGAGCCGAGCAACCAATCCATACATGCCCAAGTATGAGGGTGATGTATATATTGGCGACAGTCCTCTTCTCTCTAAGTTAGGACAGACATGTGGACAACATATGCCACCATTTGCTGCCGTTGCTGCCGACGGAAAGATGTATCGGCCCAGAGTCGAAGTCGTCCACCCGCTTGACGAGCACGGTGAGCGGTGAGTCCCTGTTAGGCGAGCACGACGAGGTGCAACGCTCCTCAAATGCTGACGCCGATACGAGGATACAACGGGACTATGATCTTTCTCTGGGCCAGGTGAAGTGAGCATTTACGCAACAAAGACAGAAAGAAGCCACTATCATAGGAACCTGAAGGTTGCATCGCGAGCCAAGATCTATCCTCACCGACCACCAAGTCGCAAGGCTGTATGGATACATTGTTCAGTGCTTCGATCTGTCCTTAATCCAAGTCGAGATCAGTCTACGGTCTGTTCCAGTTTCTCTGTCACACTTCTGCTTCTGACAAGGATTGATTCAACATATTGAGAGCCTCAACGACCTTGCCGCCATGATCACTTTGCTGCGAGGTCAAAGTTTCGTCGTCCCGCAGCGCTTCCAGTTCCAGCCATATCTCTCTAGATGCCTCTTTCATCTTGTCAAACCTGGCCGAAATCGTCTATCTTTCACCACCTTCCTCTCCGCCAAAGACTCGTGCTCTCCTCCGAATACTCACACCACTGGTAACGCTTATAGAGACAAGACCTACACTTCGGCCAACGTATGATCGCCCCGCTGTTCTCGCATTTGCAGCACTGACCCCATGCTGATTTCTCCGTTTCGCCTTTCCGATTCGGTTCGCTATACACCCTGGAACTCTTTGGTAAGGCACTGACTTGATCGGCTTCTGGGGAAATGGATTGATTGCCTTCGTCGGCAGAGATATGCGGATCATACATAGTATTATCTGTATTGGCGGATAATACTGCTGTGTGTAGCGTCCGATTACATAGTATCTGCCAAGTGTTGTTTCTTGGAATCCTACGTCTCGAAGACTTCATTACTCGGCCTTTTTTGGACCTTCTTTCCTGGAGCGAGAAGTGGTGCGGATCTCGGCTCGGGATCCATGAGTAAGAAAGCACTTGGCGCCAGAGAACGAGTATTCCACCAAGGTGATAGAGTAGGAGGACTGTGTGGGAAGGGCGTAAGAGTGACTTCCACTGACTTGCTTTTCGACGAATGAAGTGATCGGGAGGGATGATGGGACAAAGACTGACAAAGACCGTAGCCGGGATCTGGTAATAATCGAAAGCGATATGAATACCAACGGAAAGATTTCGTGACTTGAACCAGAAGTGATGAACAAGCTCCACGTCGTCTCAATATACGAAGGAGCTTCCCAGTGGTTGCTCGTGCGAAGGAATGGTGAAAGGGAACGCCTTATCTCGGCTAACACAGCGAGTATGCGAGCAGCGCTGGGTGATGCTTGGAATCAAGAAAGGGCGCGAGGACTAGTGAGCGAATACTCCTAACTCCTGGGTGGCCAGGAGGGAAACAGCTGGCTCGCACATTTTTCTAAAGTACATCGAAGCGGAACGATGTCAAGGCCTGCTCGCATATCCGCAGTCAAAGCTTTCGGCTACATCCTGAGAGATTTCGAGGTCAAGGCAGCGCCGGCTTCGAAGTCGCTACTGGAATGACAGCAAGAAGCCCGCCAAGATTGTGATAGCTCTAGTGTAGATAGGGTCGCTTAACCTTCCTGACTCAAATGGGGCTTCCCGTCATGCCAATCACGTAGCTTTCAACTGGCCAATTTCGATTGGGATTTCTTGGCGGTTTTGTGCAGTTTGGCATCACGAGTTGTCCGGTGTCTGAGTTTGGTGCTCGCATGTGTTCCGATGGTGAAACAACACGGAGCCCAGAGGTCCCATCAGAACATTCTCTCGTCCACGTCAACCTCACACAAATGTTCAGCTCATCCACGATGTCACGAACAACCTCATGTCGAGAATTGAGATAATCCAGCACCTAATCAACAACCCCCGCATGCACATGCACGCCGGATGTTCTCCTCCTCGGTGATGATCCCTCGAGTCAGTATTGACCACCAAGTCCTCCGACTGATAGGATACCGACTAACTGACTTACCTTGTTTGTTTGTTTATTCAGGTTCCCTCCTGGGTGAGAGCTGTGGGTGATCCGTGAGGAACAGATCCTCTTGGGAGCGAGGGGAGCGAAGACGAAGGAGCTGCGGACAAAGGGAGGGTCTCAGACGGCACTGAAACCCGTCAGTCCTGGGCTCATCTTCTACCTTCGTCCCTTTCCCTCCAACTTCAGGACTGGTATGCGACGGGATCCTAACGCTGCGATCCAGGAATGAATGTTACCAGGAATGTTCCATTCCGGCACGCACTCGGACCTCTCGATTTCTTTGTTCGAGTTCCAGAGCTATAAGTAGCTCACTGAGCGCGTCCTTGGGCCTTTTGTTGGCTCTACTCCTGTCTTACCCATCTCTGATCTTCCCTTTTGTCTCTTGTGTCTTGTCGGAAGGCGAGACTTGAGTTCACCACCATATCTTCCAGCTTCATTCAATGTCTCGAAACATGGATTCAGAAGACGGCGTGAATAGTTTGGGCTCGCCCAGATCTCAGCGACCTGGTCAGAGTACTTAACGCTTTTCCAGTCCACTCATTAACAACTCTCAGATCATCCTTCCATTTCCGGTCCCAAGCAGAGCGCACCGGCTACACAACAGTCTCCAACAGGAATTGAACAAGCGCGTACATATCTACAGCAATTTTACAACCCGGAATTGAGAACCAGAGACTACGACCCCGAGAAGGTCTTTATCTGCAGGATATCTCTGGGTGAGTGGTTCGGTCTATGTGAGGAGTTCGATCTTGACGGCCCGAGGTCTGAAAGGTACGCTCATATTCTTATTCTTCTCTGTCTTCTGGCGTTCTTTGCCAATTTGAGGATATTCTACTAAGTACTCTGCATAGGCGGCCTAGATTTTCATACAACTCCGCCACATCAACTCTCAAAATCTACGCTATGGTTTCCTGGCCACACGAAATCGCTATCAGCTTCCTTCAGGAACATTTTGGCTTCCTACTCCGTCAAGCCCTTCCTGCACGTGTCCGCGACAGGATTCAGATTTTTCCAAACATGGACCTGGATTGGTTTGCCGCGGAATATCAAGGTTCAAGCAAAATCCCGGATCTCGGAATATTTATGAGGAACAGTGACGATACAATGGAGCTTAAATGGGCTCTTGAGGTTGGCTTCTCTGAAAAATATCCCGACCTTCAGGAAGACATTCGATCCTGGCTTATTGGTCAACCAACCTGTTCGATGGCCGTTCTCATCAACATCACGGAAAGTCCAACATACCGATGCCCGCTTGATTTCGACTTGGATATTTGCGACGAACTCAATATGCCTCAGGATCCGCGTCAGGTAAGGGAAGGAGATTTCTCTCTTCAGGGAGAATATGGCCCAGTGGAGTTCAAAGGATATCAGTGGGTAGGACAAATCTCAGAAGTATTTCTGGAGATTTGGACACGCAACCCTAGAACTGGGCAACCAAGGCGGCGAGGAGGTCGAATGTCTATTGTTCCTCCAACGACCGCGTCTCCTCAATTCCAACTCGCAGACTTTCTCTTCATCGACGATCCTCAAATGACATCCTTCAATTGGGACGAATTCCGAAGAAAATTAAGGGACTGCCTTCGAACCCAAGCTGCCAAGAGGTACCGCGAGTGGCTTAAAAGCAGCAAGAAACGTGCAGGGTTGGTCGGCGACAAAGCATAGAGGTATTTGTAACGGGGTTTCAATCGATGCGGGTATGGTTGTGATAGAAGCGGGAGTCTTGTGATGGGCGGATAGAGTCTTTTTGATGCAAATACGATGAAAGTGACGCTTGGTGTCTTGGAGGAACCCATCTGCTATGGCTCCAGGATTTGTCTGTTCAGGGCAAGGTGCGGGGAACAAGGGTCAGGGTAGCACCTATATCAAAGGTATGCGTGTTGGCGTTTCTACGCCTTTGTGTTTGTTACCTGTGGATACGGAAAGGTCATGTACTCAAATTGTGGTTCGTGTCTGTCTCCTCTTGTTCAAGGAGGTCTTCTCGGATACATGTCCAGATGGCTGGGTGCGGAAGATGATGTCTTGCATGCCTGAGCCTTCTGAACATCTCTTATCCTGATCCGTCGGATGTGTATTTTGCGAAGGTCGAATGGTAATTTTACAGAGTCATCACCCTGTGGTTACGAATGATAGTGACATCCTCTGTGGGATGTGTGCCTTCCATCTTTCTTGGCAGACGCGGACACATTGGAGGCCCGGGAGAACGTCAGAAGAGAAGGAGGCGGATGCTCTCCGCTTTATTCGCCCACAATACGTCGGTACCCGTGCCAAGGGTATATATAAAGTAGCGACCTATTCCGCAATCCCGATGGTCCCCACGTCATTGTCATGGACTATTATTAATATCGAGGGCGAACCACCATCCATCCGCATTCTGGTCGACCCTCCTCAAACGAGGGACAAGCTGGAAATTAGCCGACAAGCTACGAGAGATGCTCGAAACATCTACGAGAGAAGCGGGGCAGTTAGTGAGATTGGAGGCATCGGAGAGAGACGTTACTGCCGTTGACTCCTACACAACCACCCCTCAAGAGAGATGGGGGGGGAGGGGTTCCGGTTCACGAGTGAAGAGCAATTCAACCGACTTCCCTCCGGTCTGATATCATTAAAGCTGCACAGCGCAGAATTCTCCGCCGTCCTCCCCCGAATTCATGACATCCGACTCACAAGATCCTGCTCACCCATGGCGATCTCAACCCGCGGAACATCATCATTCGTTAACCACCGATTACCGCCGTCCTACTGTAGCAAGCACAAGGGAGGTGGCGTCGTAATGACAGCTGAAAGGGGCTGTAATGCCTTTGATTCATCGTTGTGTACCGATCTAAGCTAAAGAGAAGAAGGAAGAGGGGAACGGAGTCATAAGGATTCGTGGCCGTCCTAATCGCGCCCAAGGCCGTCATATCACACTCTATCCCTGGTGCTGGGGATGGCGAGCAAGCAGGTCCTGATGTAGCCGTCTCTTCGGACTTGTCAGGTGCGGGATCGTGGAGTTGGATTGATCCCTTCCCCTCCGTTTCCGTTGTCGTATGCAGGCCCGTTCAAAGTCGATCACAAGCACTCGCTGCATGCGTGTCAAGTAAGGGGACCGAGGATCGACTGCATAGGTTGGGGAGGAGTAGTCTGAGCTGTCGGGCGATTGGTGACGTTCCTCGTCCGGAATTTGTTTGAGTATCTCGTCGAAATCCTCCTTCCATACGTCCAACCGCTCCGAAGCCTTTTGTCGCCAACTCTGCGGTCGCGCAGGAGAATGTAGCGCCATGAGGCAAAATCCGAGAAGCCGGCTCACGGCGGTAAAAGGGTAGCGGAAACCAGCAGGGTCGGGTGCGACATCAAGCTGCGGCTCGGTCAGGTAATAGTAGACTGTTGTAGGGTCGTCCTCCAGCACCCGCAGGTAGACTTCGGCGACTCCCGTTGTGATACTGCCATACTCGAGACCATTGTCGATCATGTACTCAAATGTCTGTCTCACGGCTGCGGCCACGAGTCGATCGGCGTGGTACTGTAATTTCTCGGCCGGATCATTGGGAATAGTGGCACGCTGAACAACTTCAGCTCCGACTGCCATCGGCCCGGAGTCCAGCGCGCAAGTATGCGGTACTGAGCTTGTCCGCCGCCTTGTACTCGCGAACCAAAGCTAGACTGCGCTCTTCATTGGAGTGTCGAAGGATAAAGGCATGATCTACCGCCGACGGTCGTGGTATTGCAGTCTCACCGGCAGCAAACTCGTTAAGGTGGTTGCAGAATTCAATGCCAGTGCATCCATTCACTAGGGTGCGAGCGTCGTCCAAAGACAATAGCTGCTCCAATACCATTTTCACCCTCTCTCCGACAGCGATATGATCATAAATTCTCAGATCTCTCTCGCTTGTGAGGGCACGCTGACAGAAAGGTCGACCTGTTTCTTCAAGCGTATTTCGACTAGTGAACAAGGGTCGCTCGTTGTCGTTGTGGAAGATACTGTATGCGGCGTCAAAGTACTGTAGGTGCATTTGGGGAAAATCCTTCCACGGACGAAGATAGGTTGGATGCTTCTTTTCTCTAGGGCTGGTGATAGACCCTTTCGTTGTAAGGACCCGGCGAGTTCCGACGCGAAGAGGAACGGTAAAGTGCTCGTGGCACAGTTGAATGAAATCAGGGAAAGACGTTCTCCTTATCTGCTGTTCTGCTGTGCCTGCACGTTGTCTTAACTCATCTGCGCGTCTGTTTTCCTCACCTGCACGTCTCTTTTCCTCATCTAAGCGACTCTGTAAGGCAGAAAGTGCGCCCTCTAGCTGTTCTACCTTGGACTCCTCCATGGTAGCCTGTCCGCGTGATAGAAGGTAATAGAGTTGTCTGTAAAAAGTTGTTTCTAAACTGTACAGGCAGCTAAACGCGAGGACCTGTTGACGTGGGGTCGATAGAGGCGGTGATGGTTGCCTGATGCGACGAGAGACTCCGGGTGTGAGCTTCAGATGGTCGAGACGAGCTCGAGGCACGCTCAACAATGAATTATCTGCTCTAACAGGATTTAACCAGTGTCGATGCGAACCAGCCCAGTATGTGAGTTGCGACTCTTTCGTCCAAAGCTGGACAAGAAGGACTTCAGCCTTGGACTTTGGATTGCCACCAAAGGTATAGACACCAGCCCTAGACCCGATGGTCCTGTAAAGGCCCAGGAAAGGTAGTTCAAGGAAGGACTCAAGGGTTGATCGGATAAGCTACAAAAATCAGTCTGAATTCGCATCAAAAAAGACGTGTACTCACGCGATTGTCGATCACATTGTCTGCGCAAAACTCCAATCCTGGTAGAGATGCAAACCGAACGGAGGCGTCGTCCAGTTTTTGGACGTTGGCTCCCAAACTCGAGTCGTGCCGTATGTAAAATCCGTCGTTCTGTGTACCCTTCCGTGAGTCGTCAACGTCAGAGTCCATTACAACTCCGAGATCTGTGGCTAGTTCATGAGCAGACGCTGTTTTGGTCTGGCATCGCTCAGCTCGAAGGCCGCAGGTTGACCTGCAGCCGAGGAGGGGTTTCTCATCGCGCGAGGGGTAACGAAACAAAGAGGCAGGCAGGTTGGCAGGACAAGGGCCTACCTGAAGCGGCTTTATGTCTGTTCCCGTCCACTTTCCTGGGTAGCATACCTACTTTGGAAATGGGCACAGTTTTGTGCGTGCAAAGATTGGCCGATCACCCTACACCTATCCTACATGCAGCCGTAGCCGCTTGGCTGCTCACCAACACGAGCACGTACATTACTCCGCAGCCCGACAATGATCCCACACGTTTTGCTTTGCCATCGCGGACAGGCTGGAGAGCTTCGTGCTCGAAATTATCTTCCCGTTGCTCGGGCTGCATCCCTTCCGAGAAGCGGCGGGGTTCGGACCACACTACTCACACTCCGGAGAGCCCAACGCGACCTGGCAATGGTCTGCAGCTTCCTCCTTAGCCCGAAGGTGTTTATTCTAACAATGTTCCAGTTCAGTGTGTAAGGACTCATGCCTCCGTACTGCCCACCCTCGCCCCGATCGCGCTTGACGCTCAACGGCCCTAATCATTCGGGCGACCTTTCACTCTTTCCCATCCCGACTCTGCCGCTTACCGTCCGACGCCCTCTCTCACATTGTCACCTTCCAGGCACGAGCGAGACGGAAGACAACTGATCCCCAATGGCTTCACCCTTTATCCACTCACCGTACACGAAAGAGGAGAGCAGATCCAGCGGTGGGAAGCCGCCATATGAGCCGACCTGGTCAGGCTATTCTGATCATTCTCCCTCGCGAGGATCAATCTATCAATCCGATGACGCGCATGGTAAGCAACTCGAGGGGAATTTCCAACACAGATACGGATCAAGCCCAGCGCCGTAGAAGGTAAACGCATGAGCTGTGAAACCATCCAACCCTAATTTTAGGCCTTCAAGTCTCCTTCGACGGGTCTTCTTCGGCAAACCCAGAGCTTTTGGAAACCTAACATCTTTGTTCAGATAAATTTCCCCACAAATATACATCTTCTTCGGTATCGGAGAGTAGTGGTCTTCCTTCGTGGGCAAAGATATCTGGGAAGTCCCCAAGGTATGTAGACCTCCTAGATGAAGGAAACCCCGACAGCTGTTACGATGAGTTGGTAGTCAAAATGAGGTGGTGCTGCTACCCAGTCAACGGTTGACAACATGCGGCAAGCCAGCATCTGGACCCCCCAGGTCAGGCTAGCTCTTCGCCGCCGCATCCTCGATCAGTGCGGCATAGGAGCGCCAGAGAGCCGTGCCTGCGAACTTGGTCTTGTCGCTCGCCATGAGGCTCGACAACCGAAATCGACTAAGCAGTGCTTGGTCAAAGAATGCCCAAGAGCCAAAGCCCACGGCTTGGACAAAGATTGTGAGTGCACAA
This sequence comes from Capronia americana, assembly GCA_016110215.1. Taxonomy (NCBI): domain Eukaryota; kingdom Fungi; phylum Ascomycota; class Eurotiomycetes; order Chaetothyriales; family Herpotrichiellaceae; genus Capronia; species Capronia americana. Next base: position 71,147 of record JADWQD010000009.1, on the reverse strand, counting down.
GGCACCCGGCCTGAACAAAGGGTGCCTAAAGCACCTGGAACACTGGACTTGCCGGCGAGACAAAGGCACGGTGGCAAACATTCTGTCCCGCTCGTTCTTTGTTTCCCCTGGCACAAAAAGGCTGTCGAAGATACGCCCACGTCTTTCCCCTGTCTGTCTCATCAAAACACCTTGGTTCACGCAACCACCACTGCCACCCACTGTCTCACTCAAGACACCTTGGTTCAACACAACCACCACCACCAGTCCCTTTGTTCCAATTAAGATGTCTAGTCACACACTCAACAAGGCTGAGGCTGAGGCTTCAGCTATAAGGCAGCTTACACCAGCGGGCTTCCTCAAGACCGTCCATCAACCGCAACCTCGTCGTCCGCCGCCGCCAGCATTCAACACCATCCTCCGTCTCCCAAAGACTTCTCAGACCTCAAAAGTACACAACTGGCTCGCATCTTGTGACCTCGACCAGGACCAACAGCAACAGCAACCGCAACAGCAACACAGTTACAGTCACTTGTTTTCCCAGATCTCCCCTCCTCTCGTCATTAATTCAGCAAGAGCCCTCTCCGACTTTGAGGATCAGGAACCCTCTTTACCTTCAGACCTACATTCAGACGCCAGTATGAACAGCCGAGCGACCAGTTCCCGCGTGAGAGACCCTAGGTACCGGCAAGGTCTCGCCGGGAATCACATCCATCTCCGCCCTCGGCGGGAGAAGCTACCTCCACATGTTCAGAGCCTCGCGGATGAGATGTTCAGGGGACGTCAATCGCCCGAACCAGCCGTTGAACATATTGAGAACGACACTAGTCTAACCGACCTCCTCGATATTGACGGCAGTGAGACACAGGTATATAAGTGCTTCCAACGCCATATTTTCGAAAACCCTTCAAAGCGATTTCAAGGTCTAAGGACTACCGACCTATTCTACTCTATACGTCAACAACATGTTCCTGACTTATCAGATACAGTCAGCAAGCCAAAGCCTGATATCCTTTACGGTTATCACACAGGAGCCTTCACATTAGAGCAGCAGCAATTTATGGACCCACACTGGAACGAAGTTACTGCCAATAGTCAACAACTGGTTCTTCCCTTTTTGTTCATCGAGTTGAAGGGAGATGACCTTGGTCCTACCGCGGGGAGTCTCTGGGTTGCCACCAACCAATGTCTAAGCGGCGCCGCATCCTGTATTCATATCGTCGAACGGCTGAATGGATCTATCGAACAGCACCCGTTACCAACCATTTCACCCGTGGACACTGTTGCCTTTAGCATTGCCATGAACGGAAGCGAAGCCCGGCTCTTCATATCATGGAAGGAAGGCCAGGGATACTACACTCAGCAAATCAAGGGGCTCCTGGTCCAAGAACCCGAACACTACCTCCTACTCCGCCGCTTTGTCCGTAATGTGCTTGAGTGGGGGAAGGATCATCGCCGACCGCACATTGGCGCTGTTTTCGATGCTCTGAGGGAACAGGAACAGACTCGGCGGAAGAGAGCCCTTGATGCTCTGAGGGAACAGGAACAGACTCAGCGGAAGAGAGCCCTTGATGCTACTGTCTCTCAGGAGACCACTCCACATCGGTCCAAACGTCTGAGGCGTTGATCACAGCGCGCCGAGTTCGGGTCAGCTGATCGACTTGTCCATTGGTCTGCTGGGCCGCTGGACGGTATCTTGATCTTGCGCAGACAGCTAGGGGGGAAGCGACGTCTCAGGAGACTGGGGCCAGTCGTTTCCACGTGTGAGGCGATGATCGCTGGTGCGTTGATACGACGGGTTCGGGCAAGTTGATCTACTTGTGTGGTTGTGTGGTTGTGTGGTTGTGTGGTTGTGTGGTTGTGTGGTTGTGTGGTTGTGTGGTTGTCTGCTGGGCCAAGGCCTGACCATATCTTGTCTCTCCTTCAGTGTAATTGTCCTCCTGCGCCCTGTCCTTCCCACACATGGCTGTAGTCGTCGTTAGTCCAATACTCATTCCGTCTTCTCCTGGCAGGCTAGGATCGCCTCTTCTTCTTCACAAGTCTGCATCAGCTTTCGAGCACAAGTCCGGCCCCGACGATTCATTGCAACCTTGTTCTGATAGATGCGTGCAACCGCCACCCTCGCAACCCTCGCAACCCGATTTTCTCCAAGAGAGACGGACGGACACGTACAAAACACGGAGTGATTCTGATTCTCCGACCCGCGGTTATCCTAAGGTCCGGTCCAGATTGAATGGATTTTGGATCGAGTATGCACCTCGTACGGGTGGGTGGATGGGTGGGTAATCGATCGATCCAGGAGGACGAGGAAGCTGGAGCATCCAGCAGTCAATGCGTCGCCCGCCCGCCATGCATGGTCCATGGTCCATGGTGGGGATAGATACTGTAAAAATCAACAACAACACTCGATCGAGTCGAACCGCTGGCGTCGCGCAACGTCCTGTCCAGCCACTCGACTGGAAAACTGTTTCACTCATTCGCATGTCTGCTGGCTAGTTCAGTGTGTCCCGGAGGCAACAAGCAGTCAATCAATGATTATCGGGTCGCACAGGAATGGGGACCCAACTTCATTTGGCATTGATTCTTCCAGTCTGTCTGTCGCATGCCGCTGCTTTACTCCTAACCTGGGCTCAACTCCAACGTGACGCTGCTGAGGCAGTCTGCTCAGAGCTCCTTTCTCAGTCCGGAACGTACCTCGTATACGGACACACCTCTTGGCACACCTTTCGGATAAACCTTTGCCGGGCTTCCGGCGGAGCTTCTTTGTACGGTCGCACAACTAAAAAGAACTCCTGTTGAAGTGCTATGTTCTCTCACTCTAAAATATAACCTCGCCGTCGCACCTCGCCGTCGCACCTCGCCGTCGCCTCTTTTAGTGGTGGTGTCACAAAACCCAGCCTCGCTGTTCAGCCTTGTAGGCTTCTTATGACTTTACAATCTCTCCCGCCTCTCTTGCCTTAATATACTTCTTTATGTGAGCTCTCCGTCTCTTCTCTCTGCCTAGTCTTGGTGGCGCGGCTAAACTCGGAAGCTCGTACGCGGAAGGGAATGAAGGTGAAGGCTCTGGTGACGGTGTTCGGCGCCGGGGAGGTCTATCTGCGGTGGTAGGCGTCCGAATTAGTAGAGACTGGCTTTGGCGCGGTGGTCTAATAGCCCGTGTAATAGTCTGTGCTGCTGCTATACGTGCCTCTTCAGCCTATTCATGTCGGTCAGTTCATTCGCAGTGGCCCCAGCAATTAGCTGCGCCGGAAGCCGGCCAAAGTTTATCCGAAAGGTGTGCGGTACGAAAGGTGTGCCAAGAGGTGTGTCCGCATACGTTCCGTCTCAGTCGGCTCGATCAGTCACGTGCGTGCCTACGCCCTGTCGATTCTAGGCCACAAAGCTACTCATGGTAAGAACTCTTCCCCCAAGCTTTCACGTTGCTCCCATTCTCTCAATATCAAGACCTGTTGCACATCTAAATTCACAGTACCAATGACTTGATGCTATCGCCGGTATGGTGATTTGCTGCTCTCGGACCCTTGACCCACGACGAACTCGCCCTGTCGAAAATGCTTGGGAAGGACTCATTGATTCGCCACCCGAGCCTCTCACTCCTAGCTCCAAAACGCCCCCGTTTGAAGCGCTTCGACAAACTCGGGTGTGAAGGCCAAGAATTCGTTGTATCTCGGATCATTCTGGCTTTCTCCATGGACTGAAACATAAAGTCAGTTCTTCGCATTAACAAAACTTGACGGCGGACACAACTTACAGACTCCCACGACGGCAGTTTTCCAGCGGTTCTTCTCCCGGTAGAGGTGACACACCATTCCTCCCGAACAGCCATATGTTCCAACGATGCTGCATTCTCGCGTCTGCACAAAACAACTGTTCCCATGTTTGTGGAGTTTTGGGTGGCCTCGATGTCCTGTCTCGACGGAACCGAAGGCTACGCTTCTGCAGTTAGGCGAGAATGTTGTGATGAAGTCCTGGAAAATTTGGTCAGAGGCTGTTGGGCAAGGAATACGCATCGACTTACAGTTGGAGAAGGGTCAGTATTAGACCGAGCACATTGACTTTCCGCACACCACAATCCCCAGGTATCCCGTATGTTGGCTTGTCGTGCGAGCTGTTTTCTCGCGTCAGAAACGTCGCTGTCCTCCACAGACACATTGGGACCCGGATAATAAGCTGCGAAGAGATTTGCATGTGCCAGGTCCGTCTCGTCGAAAGACATACCCGCTGCATCTCCATCAGTTGGCATCGCAAAGGATGAAGACAGCATATCGAGTGGAACTGAATGTGGTGGAGGCTCGGACCCTTTGGCCAGTTCGAAAACGGCAACGTCCGAAGATCTTGAGAGCCCAAGAAGGTGCACCGGCCATGTCTGGGCTTTTGAAAGTGCCTTCTTGGTATCCAATGCTCCGACCCGCTTTCTGGCGCAAACGAAAGCTCGTGGCGCCTTGAGGTTCGGAGCCTTCAGAAACTTCTCTGTCTCATCAGAATTGGTGTCACGAATGGTCCCCAAGAAATGGGCGCATGTCATGAATTTGGTCTTGTCCAGCCAGAAGCCGGACAGCGTCGCCCCGTGCACCTCTTTCAGGTCCGGCTGACCCTGAGTGCCTACCGTGTTGCAGACCACAGTGATGAAAATCCTAGCACAGACTTGTGTCGAGAATAGGCCGACGTAATTCAGAGCCTTGAGATGTCAGTCAAGCGTGGCAGCTGCGGAAGAGACTTACAGCACGAATTTGTCGGGGGTTCTTTCCAAGGTGTTGAACTTGATTGGATTCCCCTCCGTCGTCCACCTCGATCGAACCATCCACTTCCACTGGGAAGCTCGTGTTCCATTCTCTCCTTTTCTCATCAAAACACGGGCCACCAAATTGCCCAACCATATTGTACTTGAGGGGCGCTGGGGGGGGGTTCCACGATGTCCTGTCCGACGAAGATCACCGCACTTCCTTCCGGCAAGGCTGGGGGTTTCAACAATGAATGATTAGATGCAGTCTTTGGGTGCGCATGCCATTTAGACTTACCAGGAGACCCTTTGGCATCAGCATCATCGTTGTTGTTCGCCTTGTCCTGCTTTCGGGGGGACTGGCGTCTAGCATCAGACTGTCCTTTCTTCATTTTGCAGAGCGGTCTCGTAGTTTGACAATCAGAGATCCAGCGCAGGGCGTATGGGCTTTCAGAGTCAGAGTCTTTGTTGATCGCTGTACCAAGTTGGTGCAGTGTGTGCAAACTTCAAAGAGAGCCAAGTTGTTCGACAAGCTGCCTTTTCAAGGAAAAGGTTCTGTGAGGCAGTAGGCATAACCGCGCAAGTGGCGTCGAGAGTGAATGCTCACAGCCTGATAACGTGATGTAGGTTCCAACTGCCGTCGTGTGTTGGAATGTTCATGGTATCTGTGCTTCACCAAAGCGCTGCAAACGGCCATAGATGGTGGAATGTGACTCTTCCTGGAGATCAAAGCCGTATTGCATGCCAACCACTGTAACTGCATGCCAAACATCGTAATTGCATGCCAAACACCGTCATTGCATGATGCCCTACGTTCGCCCCATGTTGCACTACCGACCACGCGGTCACCTGCGCCAGCTTAGCACGTCGCGTGGCCTGGGGAAAGGACGCATAAGGGAGAAGGCACATCTGTCAGGGATAGCCTATTAGGACAGGCTGAGCGTAGTGATAGCGACAATATTCAAGAACGAGATTACCCTTGACGTCTAGTCTTCGCAATAAGACGACTGTGATACTGCGTAGGATCGCACAGCGTGGTAAGAACAACTTTGGCATCCTTTTGCAGCTTCTCGGAAAAGACGTACAAGAGGACACAGAAAGAATTATCTGCCTGCAGAGGGAGATCTCACCTGAATCGTGTAAAGCGGGAACATGCCACCAGCTTCTCATACATCAAGGACATTCTTCCCACTCGCTCCTGGCCGACAATCCATCATCCTCTCGACTCCTTTCCGGAGGAATGGGGTTAGTGCTGTTTGCACACGGTCTTGTATGTATGAACCGTCGGTCGGGATCTTGCTTGGAGAAGCCTTGCAATGCTGTCCCGAGGCGTTCTTGTCTATCAGTGATGGGTGAGTGAAGGTTGCTGCAAGGCCTGACGTCATCCGACATTTGCCCGATCAAAAGCCTGACTGGCACTGCTTCCTCGCCTACGAAACAATGACAAGACACTTCCACCTCTGCACACATCGCGCCTCTCAGCAGACTGAGCGTCAATGGCAATACCATCCCTTCGTGCACGCAATAGTGACAGTGTGTTCTCTGCTATCATGGACAGCGAAAATATCGCGCCGCTGGCCTACCACTCTGGTGCAACGCGGTTTACGGACGCTCAGGTGAGCCCACTAGACACCGCGGCAGACAATGGTGAAGGTTGGTGATTCACAATCTTTCACAAAGGTGGAAAGTTTTTAACTTCTCAGGGACAGAGCTTTCGTGGAGCCACCAAGAGCAGTCTCTGAACAGAGGCCTCACGCAAGACACGACCACCGAGCAGAGAGCCAGAAGACAACACGACTGCCCCTCGGCGAATGGCCTGTCGCCCCTGAAGAGGGTACAGGCGACGCAAAAAGACCCAGTACAGCCTGGACACTTACCAAGTCAAGCAGCCCAGGTACGGCCACCATATTCCCTCACTTGTGCCCAACGGCTAACAGAGACGGTTGCGCAGGTGATACTACAGCCTACCCCAACCAAGCGGCCGTACGCCTCGTTTCTCGAAGACTTCATCGACCCTGTCCATTCGCGTCCCTGCCCTGACTCTCTTCACACTTTTGTATCCCTGTGGCTCGACTCCGTTGGAACAAACAGAGAAAAATTTTGCCGGTCGGATACCCATCTCAACTGTTCAGACGGCGACCTGGTTCCAAGACACCTCACAAGAAGCGCACCAGAGATGAGCGGCACACGGGGCCGCGGCGCGTTCCAGCCGCGTTTGACCGCCTCGCGCGCCTCTGCAAGAAATACTGCCAGTGGATCTCCCGCTGCCGACGAATCTGCTTCTCAGACACCTGCGACTTCTATCACAGCAACTGGTACTCGAAATAGGTTTTACCGGCTGAGGAACTTGCTCCTAAACAAAATCTACATCCGCAAATCCGAATTGCCGCTGCCGAGTGCCGTCGCCGTCCACATCGACGACATGTTACGGTCCACGCTCGACCTTCCCAAGCTCTCGGTCAAGGAGTTGAACACGTGCATGAGGGTCCTGGACTCTTTCATAACGACGGGGTGCAATGAAAGAGATGTTGCGGACTTTCTCCAACAGAAGGTGTTCAGTCCCAGTGAAGACGCAGTTAATGCGTGCGAAATGGGTTTGAAAGGCACCTCCGAATCTTCCCTAGGGCAGCATCTCGTCCCCAAAAGTCCTCAGACTCTGTTTAGGGTCAGTCAGCCAAGACCGGACAAGCTATATGGGTACACGATGGAGGCCTTCACGGAGTCGCAAGTCCTGGCTCAATCAATGCTCAATCCCGCAACAACCTGCGTTTCTTTCCCATTCCTCACCATCGATATCAAAGCCCAGGGAGGTACGTCAGGTGATCTCTGGGTCGCTGTTAACCAGTGTGCCGGTGCGTCATCAGCGTGCCTCAACGCGACGGACCAGCTGAACATCTCCCTTCCGCAATGCCCGAGCACACAGCGGGTCCCGAACTTGTGCTACAGCATTGCTGTGGACAACAACATCGCCCAAATATGGATTTCGTGGAAAGACGACGAGGCGAGGTACTACATCCAGCGCGTTGCGACATTTCTGCTCCACGACCGAGAACACTTCCAGAAGTTTTGTGACCAGGTCCGAAATATTCTTGATTGGGGAATGGGCGCGCGCCTGACACAGATTAGAAACGCGCTGGATGCCATCTCTGGGGAAGGAATGGCGGGAGAGGGCTGCTGAGGGGTCTGAGGCCAGCAAGGAGAAGCAGAAATTCTCACAGCGCAGAAACCAGCAACAGATGCCGCCAATTCACAGGATCAAAGCACGTACTGCAGACAAGTTCTTACCAGAGGGCGGATGACGCATCCTGACAGGACGTCCATACGCTCATGCAGGAGTTGATGGACAAGGTCACACATTTCCTTATTGTAAGATTACAAGGCTTGAGAGGGGTGTTATGCAACGCCCAACAGAAGAGGACCAAGTAGTCAATAACAAATTCGAGGAACCACTCCAAGGAGAGAGACCTTTACATTCTGCCATGCACTGCGCACGCACGCGGGACATAGTTCCGCCAATCCCAGACGATAGAGAACAGGCCGCTTGAGGCCATCTCACCATACCTGACCCAGATTCGCTTTCCAGCAATGGGTTTCTACTGCCACAGCGTTCTCCACCACCACAACCGTAGTGCCCCAAGAAACTTTCCGGAACAACATCCCCGATGATGGCCGTGCACACACCGGACAAACGACAGTCGGCCCCCAGTTCGCCACCCCCCCCCTTTTTGGAGCGGGTGGTCTTGACTCCCCCTCAAAACAATATTGGCTTCAAGTCCGCACAGAGGTCTGCATAGAGGTCTGAACGGTGGCAATTCCCCGTTGGGGTGATCACGTGATGATATTTGCGGAGACACGCCAAGACGATAGGCGAACCGGCTCGGAACCGCCAACCGCACCAGATAAGCGATATGCAAATGTCAGATAAGCGAGGTCAGATAAGCGAGATGCAACTGTCAGATAAGCGATGTTAGATAAGCGCGATTCGATCCGATTCGATCCGATGCCCGGCTCCGATATCCGAAACCTTAATACCCAGCTGGGTGTACGAGCCCTTGTACGAGTGAGTACCTTGTACGAGTGAGTACCTTGTACGAGTGAGTACCTTGTACGAGTGAGTACCTTGTACGAGTGAGTACCTTGTACGAG
>JADWQD010000009.1:0-62205 GCA_016110215.1 Capronia americana | reverse complement strand
TAGTGAGTACTCGGTAGCTGATCCCCAAAAACCCCCGGTCCGCAGACATCGTCACACCAGGATTGTTGGATTGTTAGGCTAGGACACACACGCACACACACACATGCAGAGTGAGTCATGCGCGGTGTCATGCCAGGCTCATCATGCAGGCCCCACCCACATACCTATCATAGGTAACGGCGTAGATTCATCGTGTCTTGATGCAGTCAGTTACATTAGTACATATTACCCAACGTAAACTTCCGATCCTGTCATACTCGATCGTGCTCGGTCGTGTCCGGGTGTGGCCACGCCTTGTGCTGAAGTTGCCGAGCAAAGTATACTACTACGGACGGACGGACGGCCTTTCCCCTTTTCTTGATAGGATGTGGTCCCGTGACATCTCCTCCGAGAGCTCTACGGATGAACAATGACTGGGGTGGTTGTCGAGTGTGGTGAAGGGTGCGGACGCACTTGTCCTCCGCGCTGCTCGTCAAAAAACCGGAAAGGTCTACAAGCCTGGCAGACTCAGACATCAACGTCCTGGCAAGTCCTCTGAATCATGTATTTGAGTGCTAGCGAGGAGGGACGAGCTCTCAGCTATCTACAACTGGCAGCCCACGGGGGCCGTGCCTTTCCACAGTAAGAAGGGAAACAAAGGAAACCGCGCACCACAAGTACTAGCTACGAGAACACCTGGCTCTCGGCTGTCTGGAACAGGGAGCCCACTGGGGCCATGCTTTCCGTGGTAGGAAAGGAAACAGAACGAAACAAAAGAAACCGCACGCTCCCGACACAACACTGTGGCACGTAACCACGGTTGCTCCGTTGAGGTGCCGCTGAGACGAAGCCCTGGACCCTGCGATTGAGGTGCCATCCGTTGGTGAGGCCACACTTCCTCCAAGCACAGGCTCCAAGAAGAGCGTCGATCATTCCATCCCTTGTGTTTGTTATCGATGGATTTCAAACTCCCGACCGACGTCTCCATCGTGCTTCTCGTGCCTCTTTGCCCCGCTGTCGATTCTTCTGTGCTTGATCCTTCTGCTCGGCGATCAATGCTGCCTGCTTTCTGCGTTCTGTGACATACTTCACATATTTCTTCATCCGGATATGCGCCTGCGTACGGGCTGTGTCGTTTAGAAGATCCTGCCAAAGAAGGTGGATGTCCGCTGGCTTGATTGTAACAGCTTTGACGCTTGATTCAACCGAAGCTGGGATGTCGAAGAATGGGAGATGGGTTTCGGTGTCGTTTGGATGGAGAGTCGCGTGGAACACAGGCTCTGTCGGTTCGTCTCGGTTCCAAACTTGCCAGGAAATCGAGAGTCGGCCGACCCACTGAACGCCCTTGTACCATACCGTGCCTTGTTCTGGGTCGTGTTCAAACCTCGAGCGGTCAATATCCCGCAACTCGTCGATGTCCAAGTTCCCTGGGCGTTGATATCGAGGGGTCTCGATGATATCGACCAAGACCACCTGGGAGACTTCAGTTGAACCCTCCAAGTAAAGGTCCTTGGCGCGAAGTAGACTCTCAGTGGACTGAGACACGCCAACTTCGAAAGCTGTGTGTAGCTGGATCATATTGGCACCATGGTACCATCCACTACCAAAGTCTGGTACTTTTACTGAGTGTTCCCATTCGCCCTCGAACTCTTCGAAATCATCCTCATATTGTAACTTAATTTCTCTCTTTGCCGGCAAGTCCAAGTTGACCTCCTCCAACACTGCGCGTTCAAAGAGCCATTTCTGGACGGTGCGGTGGATCGCGCCAGCCATCGGGTAGATTGTGAGGAGTGACTCGGACGCGTCGTACGCGATCTTAAATCTGAGCCTACATGTCATATAAGTATATGTGGCTCGGGTAGCGTCGTGGAAGAGCTTACTTTTCCCTGCACGAATCAATATCATCGGACAGCCCGAACCAGGAACTCAGAGATACGTGGTAATCTCGGGGCTGGTCAAAGCCTGAACCACGACCAGCCACGAGGGCTCTGAGATATGTCCGTACTTCGTCTGCTTGGTCCTGAGGCACTTCTAGCTCCTCAAGGAGGGGAGTGTCCTCGTCTTGGGGGGATGTGCCTGCCTCGTAGATCTTGACGTCTTGGGTGACAGAGATGGGTTGACGGACAGGGCAGTCGAGGATGGAGGTCACGTCCGCAGGCAAGGGAACCGCATGGGGCGTGGAAGTCGAAGCGTCTGAGGCGGCCATCTTGTCTCTTGGTCTGGTCTTCACAGCCATAACCAACAAGATGAGGTCGCGGCCGCGACGGCGGGACCAGCAATGTCTTTCAGAGAAGACAATCTGATCGCGGCTTTCAGGACACGCGATGATTTAAGAGCAATTCAGATGGCATTTGTTGATCTTTGGGTTGCTCTGCTTGTTGTGAACCTACCGAGAGGAAGAGGAGGAGGAGGCGCAGCAGTTGCGATGAATTGGGAGATTTATGTACGGAGCCTCGCGCGGAATGGCTGCTGATTCACGGCCACCGACGCGCAGTTCACACGGAGAAATTCACTTTGAGAGTAAATCAATCACAACACGAAACTAGAGGTGACAGAAATGCCTGTACCTCTTCGGTCAGGGAGGTTTTCGTTGTCCTTTGACCTTTGTCCGGCCCAATCTAATGCTCAAAAGACGAATGGACTGATATGTTTGACAAACGTTGGTAGGGTTCGTGATATCAACATACCAACATACCCTTCGCAGTCGCTGCTCTAGGGAGCTGGATGATCCGTGTGGTAGAGTCTGCACGCGTCGCCGATCGAAAGCCCGCAAGCCAAGCGAGTAGATGAGCACGTTCGTCGTGTGCAACATCACGTTCACGATCTGGACCTGTTGCTCACACTTCGTCGAGTTGATGGGGGAGTCTAGTAACGACCCCACGCCCAAATGCATTGCCAATCACACCCAGGTAGTGGTCGCAGGCATGCACGGAACTCGCGGCTCACGATGATCTCCAGGCCCCCGTGATCTGCGCTCGCGGCGTGGATGCCGAGCCGTTGGTGTTGCCCGGACACGCGCCGAGCAATACCATGCACATGTAAAGACCCTCGAGTTTGGTGAGCGACATGAACGGGCCCGGCAACGTGTGTAGCGACGGGGAGATGTATAGAGGTGTGCATATCCAGGCTGGTCATGTCACGGCCGCTGCGACCACGACCCATGACCAGACACCCTCGCGCGGCGTGGAGTGCGGCGTGGAGTGCGGCGTGGAGTGCGGCGTGGAGTGCGGCGTGGAGTGCGGCGTGGAGTGCGGCGTGGAGTGCGGCGTGGAGTGGCTGTACAAGTTGACCAGGCACGCCGAACACACCACCATGCAGCCCTGTATGATCATCACCTTGCTCGAGGAGGAGACTATTGAGAAGTTGGTTGAACGCCAAGGAAGTCATGATCGAGGAGACGAACGCGGGGCGAAGTACCTCGGGCACCAACGCATACAACACATCTTGACCAGATGGGAGGAAGCCCGGGATCAACCACAGCGCAACCAAGTTGGTCTTTTCAAGCGGTGTACCGGTCAGAAGAAGTCAAGCTCTGATATTGACGGTCATCACGTGTGCCGTCGCTCTGGGGTGCAATTTGTCCACGTTCCTGGCCACGCGTGGGATCCTTGTACTTGCACATGGCACGCTGCAGTGGACTCCGGCAGACTCTTCCGCCGAACATTTCAGAGTCTTCCAACCGGCGAGTCTCAGCCACCGTACGATGCCGAAGGTCTCTTGAAGCCCGGCAACAATGTCGTGGATTCAGCCAACAGATGCCGGCGCATTTAAACCCATGTCACTGTCAGAGACACTCGCTACTACCATAGGCTCTGGCGAGGATACCAGTGTGACAGGCGTTGTCTTGGTGTGATCTATTTCCACCTCCTTCTTTCCTGTTGCCAGCATGGTTGTCCGTGTTGTCCTTCCTCAGGCCATCTAGAGAATTCTTTCTATCATCTGTGCCCGGCGCGACAGTTCCTCCAGATAAAGCTAGGGACGAACCGCTGAGACGTGCCGGATGTGCGGCTTCGAGAGTTGTTGGGGGGTGTGGAGGGAGAGGGGGGGGGCTCGTAGTCAGAGGCAGTAGCATCGTGGGTATGAACCAGCTGGTCGTCGTCGAGCACGGTTAGCCTGCCTTGAGAAAAGACATTAGTATACGTATACGTACGACTTGGGATATGTAAGGCTCACCTGGACTGGCACCGTTCTGAACGTCTGCAGCAGTCCTTGTCGGTCCTGGCAACGGGGCGAGCGATGCGGGCTGGTCGGATCATGGGAATCTCCATCGATGGATCGACTGTAGCTAGCACAAGCACAACCTTAGGCAGTAAGGAAAGTGAAGGACAGCAATGAATTGGACAGCACAAAGGACAACATCACTACGTCGGGAGATAGCACAACATTGGCACTACGGTAGAGTAGCCACCCGCAAGGATAGCACTGCCAGCCGAGGCCGCATTAGATTGGGGGGTGATCGGTGATGCTGTTGACCATGTCCAGGAACGTGTAGCCGACCGACTACTGCTTTCCCTCGGGGTGGGTCCTGGGTCCTGCGCCTGGAGCACACTCGCGTCAATGGTCTCCCACATGTAGACGATCGTCAACGTGTTCATGGTGGTGCGGACTCACGAGCCCCGATCATAACCTCGGGCATATCTTTTCATGTGGTGCATCTGTTTGACGGCCATTGTCGGTGTCCAATCTCTTGTCATCGAGGCCGCCGTGAAGGGCCCAACCGTAAACTGACCAAAACAGAGCTCCACTTAATGGCGACTTCCGTGGCAACAGTTGAGGGCTTTCGTCATTGCCTCCACAATGTGGAAGGCGCATAGGCCATTGGGGGGGAACGAAGGTTGGCAGCACCCAAACGGTACGTGGTCTTTCAATCATCGGTATCTCCAATGGAGATCATCCGGACAGAGGACGTCTGCTCGGAGCAAAAGATCCCATTCCTCAATTGCATGGATGTTACAAACTGGCACATGGTATCGGTCATAACTGCAATCCCCTTCATGCCACGCGTCAAGTGCTCGCCCACGAACGCGAACACGTCGTCTGTGCTCCGTGTGGTATCGTTCTACGCAAATCCGGAGACGGCCGTGGGCCACATCATCAACCTTCTCTGGCATTGCGACTATGCATACTGGCACGCGCACGAACGGGGCCATAGCTTTGACGATATAGCGACCGAGGAGGTGTCGCGGACGGGAGCATGACCACAGACACGGTGCAGGGGCAGGTGCGAGACGCCGCTCACGGCCATCAGCACGGGCTGACTACGCACATAAAACGACGGTAAGACTTAGGCCGCGAGCTCCAACAGATACAGCGACACGATTGCTACCCTCGTGGCACGCATCCCGGCGCTCTTCGCGTGTGTGCGGCATATTCAAGGTTTTGCGCAATAACTTTCCGTCCATGGAAATTATTCTTTCAATCAGGGCCGACGTAGTCGTAAGAATACGGAATGTCCTTGCCAAATTCACGGCACCAAGTCCACCAATGCAGCCATCTGTGCCGTTGTTGCAGCCCGTTGGTGAGACTGCCACCCACACCGAGGCTCTCATTGTATAGTAGCTCAAGATTTCGGCTTATAGGAGCCTGTGTATAGTCTCGCGTCCACCCCTTGTGCTTGAAAGCAAAACCGTAGCCGAACATCAACTGGACTGGTTCGTCTTCTTGATCGATGTCACGCCCCCCGTAGCATTGCCACGTGCTTATTTGCGCCACTAACTGATCACTTTCTGTAGCCAGGACCGCAACACGCAGATCTGTTGCACATACTGAGCAATTGATATAATCGTAACACCGTGGTGCTTTGGAGGGACTGCCGAGGTGGTCGATAGCGTCCATAACGAGACCAGGAAGATTGCCAGGAGAATGGCTACAGCCAATGAACCCCAGCTGGTCGAGCTGGTGTGCCAGAGGTTGCCGCAAGGAGAGTTGCAAACTGTAGAATGTCCGAAGTAGTAGCTTCCCATTGACGACCCGCGCCGCCGTATCTCGCGTTACAGCTGGGGTCAAGCGGTGCCGCGGCAGTGTGGGATCGCATTTATGGTGAAGTTCTTCAATTTGTGGGCCGTAGGCAGGGCCTCGCTCGTGCCCCCTCAAGAAGGCAGCGACGGTTCCGAGGGGTAGCTGATGAGGAGAATGCTCTGGGCAGTAATCTTCTCCAACGGTGTGTACCTCGGACGCCCGACGGACACGTCGTCCAGGACACTCATACCGCGGCCATCGCCGAATCAACTTCCAACGATAGAGTATATCACAGCAGTAACAGGCGATATGCTCCGGCAGATCCACCTCCAGGAGACGAAGAAAGCGCTTTTTGCCAGCCCCGTCACTGAGGCCAGCAAGAGCATACTGCTTCAACGCCACGTAGTGGTATTTCGAAATCAAGGCGACCGCGGCAGCTGACTCGACCGGTAGATACTGCATGACTTGTAGAAGGACTTCCAGCGGCAGCCGTGCGAGGCCTGGCACCGCTACTACCTCCTCTGTTGGATCGACAGCCGTGAAGGAGGCATCTTCGAAAGGTGCGCGGTCGGATAACGCAGATGATGGTGAAAGAAGGGGCACGCAAATGCGCCTCAGGCAAGCAAATAGGCCGATCATGGCTCGTCGACGCAAGACGGATGCTCGTGCTGTGGAGGAGTGGTTGGTCGGTCACCTGGTTCGAGGTGCGTACCGACAATAGCGAACGCGTCGAACATTGGTCGAAAGGAAACGTCTGATTCTAATGATAGAGTAGGATGGAGGAATCGATAAGACAGAAGCCCTCCAGGATTTGCAGTGAGAATGGGTGAGAAAGCTCGAAGGCAGAAAGTGCGGCGGCTGGCTTGGCCGAGTGCGGGGTTACGGTGAGGGACACATACAAAGGCGTAAATGTAGTTATGACGTGACGCATTTGTCAGCTTGTGTCCTCAATGTGCGGGATCGCACAGCCACACCTCAGAATGGCTTAGTCATGACTCCGGTGGCTCACAAGCGACTCTTGACAAAGGTCTGTAACGATAAAGGTCCCGAGAGGATGTTCTGGCGAGGGACGATAATTTTTGCACCTGCAGCCTCAAAGGTAGACTTTGTCCTGCCACGCACAGTGTCTCGCACCATAACAGACAGCCCTGGTGCATAGGGCAGACCCATTGAGCAAGAGTTTGATATTGCTTGTTTGTCACCTTGAGACTGGATGGAGATTCGCAGGCAGCATATCCAAAACTTTGGACGCCTGAGTTTGTCCACAAAGGCCAGTCGACAGTCTTGAAAGCTAAAAGGACTTGTCAGGTATGTTACGGGTCTACAGCAGTAGTCGCTTATACTAATGTAAGCTCTAGATGCAGACAATTCGAGACGTGACGGGAGAGCCTGGCGGTGGTGCTGCTGGCCTGGCAATTTCAGTGGATAAAATCACACCTGGTAGCTGCCTGCCCAACGCCCTCCGTTACCAGACCATCGTTATTTCGGGCGAAGAGCTTTGCGAGATCGTCAAGGGAGCTGAGGATTTCGAGGTAGGAATCCCTGGCGAAACTTTTGGGTACATTCCCGCGGAATTTGTTCTTGCTTCCTTCCTAGCTAGCCTAACGTCGACCGAATCGGATTACTAGGAAAAAGTCGAAGACGAGAAGGCCACATCTGATAGTCACGACTTCTTACCACGAAGCCGTCGCTCCTCCAAGTCATAGCGGTCGCCGATTCAGACGCGAGCGACATGATGCAGCAAGAGTGGTTGACTCGCTACAATACACTAGTGATTGCTTATCTAGATTTGTGATACGCTAGTGGTCGCTTATCTGCAACGATACACTAGTGGTTGCTTATCTGGAGCCACACCAAACTACTAGTGGTTGTTTATCTATATCCATCCGCACTAGTGGCTGCTTATCTGCAATCACGACACACTAGTGGTCGCCTATCTCTAACCACGATACACTAGTGGTTTCTCACCTGCAATTATAATACTACACTTCTGTGTGAGATGTACACACTTATCTACAATGCATGTTCCCCCAGTGAGACTAGATGCTAGCTGGCTTAAAGGGAAACGTATAGTATCTAGCGCTGCCCACGTACTGTACGATGTGATGATAAAGACACATAAAAGTTGCCCGATTTTGCATCCGTTCCCGCTCCTCTTTGTACCTAATAGTTGACAAACTCGGGGCTTGGGGTTTGTACGGCAAGTACACATGTGGTCACGCAATCCGGGGTAATGCGAGGCCTTGGTTCGCGCATTGTCAAGTCGCCAGTCAGTCACCAAGAAGAGTAGGCCCCAGATCGTGATACGCCTGTCAACAACTTGAAGTCTGGATGGTTCAAGTTCCGACCGGGAGGGGAGAGACTGTTCCCGCGCGCCCTTTCCACATCGCAGGAATTTCAGCTGCATTCGACTATTGTAATGCAGGTGAGAATACCAAGCTTGGCTCTAACATGTGAAAAGCAAAGATCGCAGCCGAGAACCCGAGCGTCGTTGGCTAAGTACTTCTTCAAAAGGCACAACCCTGTTCGCTGCTGCAGCTTGGGACGGCCACTCGCCTCCCTCCAGACGCACCCCGTGCTGTGATGGCAGTACCATGTACGACACGAAGTTTCGACGCAACGCGAGTGGTGGGATACTCTCCTTTCCCTCCTCGTGCGTGCTACCAGTACATTATTGACTGGGTGATCCGATCATTACATGTATCATTGTGCCCATTACCGTAAGGTGTCCATCACGCACGTCATCTGCTTGACTCGGCCTTGCTTGCGCCTGCATAGCAGGAGCTTGACTAGACCGGAATCCGGTCAGTTCTGCGCTCGTGGCTTTGTTTCTCCTCTTACATACTCTTCTCGAGCTTGACGCTTCCTTTTCTCTCACTGTTTTCTATGGCCACGACCTCATCAGTCGTACGCTTTTCTGGCTCCATCTAGGGGTTGGCAAAGAGGCCAACCTGCCTCATAGTGCACTCTCTGCTCACAGCATCAGCGACCATTACGCCCACGACGATCGCACGCCGTAATATCCTCAGACTCAGCGGCCCGCAAAAGGGCACGGATCTTGAATCTTACTCGAACATGTGCTCGTTAGTGACGAGAAGAAGCCGCTTCAGACATAGATAGGCTTTACCCGACCCTTTCCCACCTGTCCTGCACTCCTCGCAGCCGGTCATCTCGACCAACCAACCTGATCCCGCTCCTCTCCTCTTTCTGTCCAGCCTTTCCGCATTCTTCTCCTTCTCTTGTCCTCTACGAGCTGTTCGAGCTCTGCAAGATTGCAATCTGATTCCCTGAATGTCGCGACTGATGTCGGCTCAAGACGCTAGCCTCCGAAAGCGCAGCGACTATGACCACCAGAATTTGCATGAGGAATCCCCATTGGCCTGCTGCTCTGGCGCTGTCATTTGGCAACCCATCAGAACGGATGCATTTCTCAACCCAGATGACACAGGCGATGAAGATCAACGGGGATATGACCATGGCCAGGATTGTCACCAGCGATGTGAGCAGGCCAATGGCGAAATGCAAGACGGCGGTGTTTGTGTGAACAAATTGCAAGTTGTCGTGAGTGCGAGTTGCGCCTCTCTGACAGGACGAATTTCGGATTTTGCAGGAAGTTCGTTTTTCTTGGACCAATCCGACCTTGGGTCCGCGCAAAAGAGATGGTTCGAGCAGTATTTTTCCTGGCGTACCTAGGCAGGGGGAGGGCTGGCGGGACTCCGAGTAACAATAACCAAGCAGGAGAATCCGGAATTGGGTCCTTCCTAACCTGTGAAAGGCCATAAACCAGGAACCCGGGCCATGTTACGGGTGCCGACACAGGCTCAGTATGCCATGCTCCCGCTGCTTGGGCATTGCACAGCCAAGGGTCAAAAATGGCTCTTTCATGGTTCGGATCAAACAGCGCTGGACGCTCGAGTCTGGAAACTGGAAATGGACTTTGGAGGGGTCCCAAGATTCCGCGCCGAGTATGTTCGCATTTGTCCCCAGAGCGCATGCTTCAGCATTCGGCAACGGGCGTCGAGGCAGTCCCGAAACTTGAATGTCTTTCGCGCAGCGTGTTGCAAGACTCTCGGACGTCCTCTTTCCGCCACGAACACCGACAGCTTCAGACACGAGGACCTCAAACTGATCAGGAGCACGCTCGGCCGGTATGAGATATCAACGCCGCGCAGAAGTCTACAAAATGTGCCTGCGCCGAGGCGATGACATGAGGGAGGCTCAGATGGCGACTGCAGGACGGAGCAAACGACGTTGTCCCTGTATGTACCCCTTAGAGGCCGCGTGCGAGTGCGAGTGCCGAGGGCTGGAGAGATGGCAGCTCGACCCCGGGAAGCTTTGCTCGCTCGATCGAGCACACAAAACTGTGGCAAAGCAATCCTGGCAACCAGATCCCACACTCGACGCATTCTCCTAGCGGATCATGGCAGTATCAGGTCGGCGCCTGGCAAGAAACAACCAGCATGTCGCACCATCTAGCTCAGCGCTTGATACGGGGGCTCTACATGACTGAAGGAAGCTGTCGCGGAAATCTCACACGCGGTCAGAGTCTACTACAGCCGCCTCCATCCGTTCCGTACCTTCCAGACCTCAAGGAATAACACTTACCCAACCGACTGTCGACGTTCTATCAGCGTCAGCACCCTCTTCAATGCGCTGAAGGCTGTCGAGGTGGCGGGGACAGCAGCTGTGGAGCCCAACGTCCCGATGGACAAGCTGTTGAACTGACAGTGACAATGCAGTTGTTTATCTTTAATCATCTGTGTGCTTGCACAGGCAGATGAAAGCCTGGAGCGTCTCTATCAAGGACGGTAGGGGTGACGTGCCCACGAGACCACCGCCAACACAAGCTCGTACAGGCAACCCTGGCCCGCGAAAGAAATGCTCCCACCAGTTGTGGTAAAGTTCCCCGGAACCACGGTCGGAGGCGGATTTGCTGGATCCGCGGGGGAGAGCAGTTCGATCAGACCATCGCATCGATTGAAATGGTGCTCGCAGATGGACGCCATCCTATTTTCCAAGAACCACGGCGTTGCCATGCATGACCGGTCGATTCACGGATGAGATTTAGACGTCCGAAAACACCCAGAAGTTTGGGTACCTAGTCCGCTATTCCGCTATGACCCGGGGAGCTTCTGGGGTTGGTTTGCATACATTCTGACGCTTCAACTTTGTCCCCTTCAATCGATATATGAGGTGGGTTTTGAACGACTTTGCTCTGCATGCGAGTGGCATATCGTTCGGCTTCACGATTCCAGGACCATTCGATGCCCTACAAGACGGCCGAGCATTTCATCAAGCGCACGTCCGAGAGCTTGCGTATTTCTATTGTGTCGTCCTTTTGCGAGCGACGGATCCTCCAACTTTCCAACCCAGCAGATGGAAAGCGCCTAACCTCCGCCGACGCTCAACATCGGCCCCTGGGGACCAACTTCACCGAATGTCGACACCTTTGTCGAGGAGAACCACGGGCTTGAGACACATCTCAGAAAGCTTGGTGGCCGGAAAGTCCTGTATTCGCACAACTACTGGCCCCGGAAGGAATTCTGGGGACTTTACGATCGAACCCGGTACGAAAAGCTCAGGAAACGCTACTCAGCGTTGAATTTGCTGACAGTACGGACAAGGTCAAGGTGGACGAGATGCGACTGACGCGACGCCGATCGTGATTTCAACGGCTGTTCTTCTCATGACCCTTTGCGGGACCTATTGGGATATGGCATGCTACTCGGACCAAGGACTTTTTGATCCAGAGGATACCGAGCTGGACAATAGGAAGCAAGGCTGCCGAAGAGCGTGGTCGGATGATGGCCGCTGTTTTCGGAGTGTCTATCGATGAATCGCATGCGAGATCATGATCAAGCAGACTCCGTGAATGGACATCATTATGAGTCTCGTCCTGGCTGAAAAGTGTGTACGAAGCATACATACAGCCATGCACGCATAGGACAAGGAGCCAATTTCGTGCGTCCTGTGGAGAACTATTTGCTGCTCTTTCAGTGTGGAAGGCGCTCCAACTCTCTGCAGGTGTGCGCTCCCGCTCCGTTTTCGAAGCCATAGAAGAAGAGAAACGGATGGGTGTGCTGGTTGCCAATACCACTCAGGATGATCGACCAAAGGAGTGCCGAGCCTACACCACGACACGAGCCTGCCTGGCAGGCCTAGCAACGCTCGGAAAGACCAGACCGAAGAGCACCGCCACCCCGTCACGAAGATGTACACCATCGCCCTGGTGTCAACACCTCGATCAGGGGACGGTCAAGTTCCGGAAGGAGCATCGTCATTCCCGAACCCAACCTAGCGGAAAGTGGCACGCTACGGTCTGAGCAGTTCAACCCCTTACACCCTGTGCGACCTTTACCAAGAACAGGAAAGGCCGTAGAGGAACGGCATGTGCTTTTTCTTCGACAAGTTCACCGCCCAGTAGGGTACCAGTTCCCGATCCAAGATCCAGTCCTACATTAAGAGGCAAGTCGCCCGTAGCCCGCAGCCACCATTTACAAGCTCGGGATGGAGGATAGCGGCGTTGGAGCACGACGCCCCCTGGCACATCACACTGAGCAAGAGACTCCCTCGAGCAGCCAGGGAAAGGGCTCACCGGGCTTTGAGAGCGAGCAGAAGCAAGGGGAGCAGCATTAACGACCAACGCCGCATCATCAACAAGGGGCAGATACAGGAAAAGGGAAGGTGAGGGTGGGTGTTGAACAGACAGGGTACGAGCAGTTTAAGAGCGTGCCACTGGTGCGGTCAATGCTGTGAAAGATGGTGGCAGTAAGCAAAGCGAAAGCGGACTCTGACCCAATACCAAACGGCCGCGCAAGCGCGACTCCATGGGCTCAATGGGAGGGTATGGCTGGCATGGCGCAGCATAGCACACCTTGCCATACCGCTTTCTCCTCCCATGGCTCGGAGGCCCCTCGATGCCTTCTGCGCAGAGTTGGGCTTCGATGTCGATGTTTTGACGAGCAATCCGGTTTCAACTACGATTATCTTGCCATGAGCCACAGCGACCAAGTCACCCGGCACTACCTCCACACGATGGAACGGTCCCAGGAGATGCGGGCTGCAAAAAGAGGGATAGTCGACGATTTACCTTCTAGTATCGTCCTTCCTCCGAAGCCCGCGAGCTCAGCTTCAGACGAACCGAGCAGCGACGATGAGGATGAATTGGAGGCTATCGCTGCTGCACATGAAGAAGATACCGATGGAGATTAGGGATCAGGTTCGGGCTCACCGCGTGCCGCAAGTGTATCGATCTCCTACCCAGACACGAAGCGTGGCTGCCCGGAATCAGCGGCAATCATGAGGCTCGGCGATGGAAGCACTACCATTGGGAGACGTTCACCAAACGCGATTTTCGCGGTCAGTGGGTATGCATCTCGGTGATGCGCTCGAAGCAGTTGAGGATAGAGCACAAGACGGTCGCTGCCTCTCCAGTCAAGCCATTTCCCATCACGGTTGAGGATGGATTCTTTGTGGACTGTGAGGGTTGTCGCAGCTGGATATCCGTCTTTCCAGCTCGGGGCTCGAGAGCTGTGATTTTGACATCCTCCAGGGTCGTCGGTGGAAACAGCTCTGCCGACCCTTGCACGCCAGGTCGATCAATTGAATGGTTCATCCGTAGTTGCTGTGCTCCGTTCCCCGTGCCACGAAGATTTGTACCCCTACGCTCACGCCAGCGTGCTTGGACACGAGTTACGAGCCAAATCCTTGCTGTCGCTCTCTGCTCGGTTCTCCCTCAGTCTGGCCTTTCTGCGATCAATATTGTAGACACACCCTCCTGGAGTCCTTGACGCAGCCTATGTCCCATTCAAAGGAAGCAGATGGGCACGAGCGCGGCGATATAAAGCGTCATAAGTAAGAAAGCGCGAGGACCGGGCTGTAATCGTCGACCGAAGTCCTGGTGCAAAGTTGAACCGCCAGACAAAACAATATTCTTGTAGCGACGCCTTGACTTACACTTCCAGGTTGGAGGACCTTCTCGCTGCTGTCCTTGGCCACGAGCGTTTGTCCAGCCGGTCGATGTTCCCCGGCACGGCGTCCTGCCCGCTACCGAGCATGGAGGAGGTGCAGTTGTGGGGGTGGTTGTAGTGGTTTTGCTCTGAGATCCCATGACAAACGTTCCCTCGGATATGGCCAAACCATCCTCTGTTTTGATTGCTAGGGTTTGAAGGCGCCGGCGCCGGGGCACGCGATGTCAATGTCGCCGAAGTGGTCGATCGCAGCGGAGAACATGGCGTCCAGGACTACCCGATCCTGTCGAGAGACAGTTTCTCTGGAGGTGCCACTGCAGAGGATTTTCTGCGAGCGAAGAGAAAACGACATGGATTTCAAACAGTGACCCGGTGACCGACTCCCTTCCAAAACATGCGGAACATGCCCAGTTCGCCAACCCGACTCGAACCTAATACGCTCTCGACACATCTGATCGCCACGCTCTACTTTCTCAGCCTCAAGACGAGAAACAAGCAGGTCGGCTGGTAACAGATATGTAAAACTGGCTTTTATATAACCAAAAGTAAGCGCTCGACGACCCTGTCCGCAGAATCACAACCCCGGCGTCGCTCGCTTCTTGACGGCGAATCTCCCGACGAGGGGGAGTTCCGCAATCTTATAGTCCACAGGGTTTAATGGCGTGGCTAGGACTTGGACCGCTCCGTGACAACAAGGGGTAATAAAGCGGACATGGAGGCTTAACCTAGGGTTCGGCAAAGGAAAGCAGCCATCGTCCGGCGACAACGGGTATTTCAGCGACCACCCGCATTCCGTCGATCGGGCAAGGGAGACTCGACCAGCTATCCTCGTCCGCGCCATGGGAATCGGGGGTTCCCTTGTTGCTGAAGGGTGACTGGGGTGAGCGGAACGGGCGGCAAGCCGTGGCCAGCCACTCACTGTCCCGGACAAACGCGGCGGCCAAAGCCAAACGTGCCCTGGGGCAAGCGCACTTCCGCTGCGCTCGCCCGATCTGGCAGATATCTTGCCAAAGCCGGTGCAGGCCTGTGGCTTGTCCCAGTTGGGGGAGAAATATAGTTTCGTGGCGTAGGTTGCAGCAAATGGCAGTCTCAGTGTTCCTATAACAGGTTGTCTAGATGTCATTGAACCTCCTGTGCGGGAGTCTTTGCACCCCTATGACCGCAACGTCGAATCGCTCCTGGCCTCGATGCGAAACGACGGTGAGCTTTCGCCTATCTGATCGTTTGACTCTCCACTGTTGGAAGAATGCGGTTGCATCCACCACGGATATGTAATCACTGCCGATGAGCTTGGAGGTGATTTCCGATTAGAGTGGGGGTAGGGTAGTCGAGCTCTCTGATCTTGTTTAAGCCACGAACATCGACGACAACTTTACCCTTCCGTTCACCGTTGACCATCCGCCAAACAACGAACACGGAGTAAGTGGACGGTGTTGGTCTCTTGTCCTCTCAAGCTTGCCTTGATTCGCCGGTTCATCGAATGTCTTGTCCGCCAGTTATCGGTCTCTCTACCCGTGCGGCTAGAGCTTTACGGGCTTCGGGTCCGCTCCTGGCTTGATTGGGATTGACAGCCATTCCGATTCGCACGTCGCAGGGTTGGGACGGAACAGCGGCTCGCCGACTTCGCGTATGATCGGTGCGAGCTGTTTGACGGTTTCCGACTGTTCGCCACCGTCCAAGGTGACCTTCTTTGGGAGGAATCGTCTCGCTTCTACCCAAATCCCCGACTGTGGTGTTGTACGGATCGAGAGTCAGAGAGGTTTTCCGACAGACAGCACTCAGCACATGCCAGGAGTCCAAGCAAGAGCCAAGGACTCAGCAGCGAAGCAGCTGAGCAATGATCAGAAGGACACCGATATCTTCGCAAAAGCGTATTGTGGGCCACATCTCAAGCATGGTGGACAGTGGTGGACACCGATATTCACCGAGTCTTGGCATCTTGACTGATTTCTTCACTCTCAACACCTCTTCTCTTCGTATTATTTCTTCCTCCCCCGCACCTCAACTGTCATCGCCCAATGACTTGACAAACAGCAAACCCTTATCTCGGCACTCTGAGCGAAGCCTTGGCTTCGCTCATACACAAAGCAAAACAATTTCTGAGAAGAGACGATCTGTGCGTTACCCACAAAGAAAGGTCTTTCTTTGTCCCGTTCGCCGTGTGCGGCGGCAGGGACAACAGTGCTTGGACAAAGAGTGCACCCTTATTGAAGCTGGGACTTTACTTGTGCATGTGACTGCCTGCAAATGCGCACTTACTCTGGTAGGCAGTGAGCCAGAGGCTATAGAGCTCTTACTCACTTGGTATACCTTCATCGGAAATATCACTACTAATTTTCTCTCTCTCCCAGCTTCTTCAGCCCCCAGCCTGGACTCGCCGGCCACTGCATGTCCTTTGTTTCCCCTCGTACAAAAAGGCGTCGAAGACATCGAACCGAGACACCCTGGTTTGGAACACAAAGACCACTATCGCCTACCCTTTCCCCTATCGAATCGAGACACACTGTTTTACAACACAAACACCCACTGCCGCCCATCCTTTGCCTTGTTCAATCGAAACAGTCTGGTTCAACGCGAACACCGCCACCGCCGCCCATCCTTTGTTCAGTCGAGATGTCCAGTGATTCGGCAAGTCATATGCTCGGTAAGGGTAGGGCCGAGGGTGAGGGTGATGGTGAAGGTGAGGCTTCAGGGCAGTTTGCTTCACTGCAGTTTACTTCACCAGCGCGCTGCCTGGAGACCCTCGATCAACCTCAACCTCAACCACAACCTCGTTCGCCAGTAGCACCCAGCACCACCCTCAGTCTCCCAGAAACTTCTCAGGCTTTCAAAGTCCACAGTTGGCTTGCGTCTTTCGACCAGCACCAGCAACAGCAGCCCACTTCATTTGCAGACCTTCCTTCAGATCTACCCTCCGACCTACCCGCTGACCGACCTTCAGACATCTGTTCAGACATCAGTATGAGCAGCCAAGCCCCATGTTCTCTGGTTGCACACCCGTCGTACCGGCGACACAACCTCCCCTACAATGGCATCCATCTCCGCCATAGGTGGGAGAAGCTACCTACGCATATTGAGAGCGTTGCGGATGAAATGTTGTCAAAAGGACGCCAGTCACCAGAACCAGCAGTCGAGGATATTGGGGAAGATAGTGACGTCGATGCCGGTGAAGAGGATACAGTTACCAAGTACTTTAGACGTCATATTTTCGAAGATCCGAAGGGATCTCGGAGACTCCAAGGTCTATATGCTACAGAGCAATTCTGCCTCATACGTCAAGAACATGTTCCTAGCTCAAACGATCCAAAGATCACGGAGCGTCTTCCAGTCAGTCAGCCGAAGCCTAGTCTCCTTTATGGCTACGTCTGGGAAGCCTTTACACCAGCGCAGGAACAATTCATGGCCATGAACGAAACCGAACACACTGCCAACAGTGAGGGACTCATCTATCCCTTCCTCGTCATCGAACTGAAAGGGCATACTGGGAGCCTCTGGATGGCCACTAATCAATGCCTTGGAAGCGCCGCAGCCTGTGTTAATATGGTCGTAAAGCTCAACCAATCGATTAAGGGACTCTCAACTGTTTCGCCCGTGGACACGACGGTCTTTAGCATCGCCATGAACGGGACTGAAGTCCGTCTCTTTGCCTCATGGAAGGAATTCGGGGAATTCTACACGCAGCAGATTGGGGAGTTCTTAGTTTCTCGGCCTCAGGAATTTATCCAGTTCCGCCGCTTTGTCCGCAATGTGCTTGAGTGGGGGAAGGATCATCGTCGATCGCAAATCGCCGCTGCTCTCGATGCTCTTCGGGAAGAGTCTCAACGGAAGACAGCCGCTCTTAACGCCACCGACTCTCAGAATACGATTCCACGTCGTTCTCAACGGAAGAAAGCCGCGCTTGACGCCGCCGACTCTCAGAATACGATTCCACGTCGTTCTAAACGGAAGGAAGCCGCGCTTGACACCGCCGACTCTCAGGATACGATTCTACGTCGTTCTAAACGTGTAAGGCACTATTGATCGGCGCGTTGATATAGGTTCGGGTGAGTTTATCTGCTTGTCTAGGTTGTCTGGGTTGTCTGAGGCGTTGTCTAGCGTCGCATAGAAAATAATAGACTGGATGAATACGTCTAGGTGGGCTGCTTACCAAGGCCATCGTCTTTCCCTCCCTCCCTTCCGCTCCGCTCCTCTGCCTGTTGGTCTACTTGCCCATCCTAGAGCGATACCGCCAGAGAACAGATCCGACATCCATATTAGTACGTCTAGCGCCTTGGGGCCCTTCTTCGCGGATAAGTGTCCCGTCGTCGCCGTTCTCATCTTCCTCACCTAAACGTCCAAGTACCTACCCGCCACTCCTCACCTAAACGTCCAAGTACCTACCCGCCACTCCTCACCTAAACGTCCAAGTACCTACCCGCCACTCCTTTTGTATGCTGCTATTCACGAGTACATAGTATAGAACAAGAATCTGAAGCCAAGCTGCCTCCGTCGAAGGACCTCCTCATTTTGTATCTGCCTGCATCTGCCTCTCCACTGCCTCTGCCTCTCCACTGCCTCTGCCTCTCCACTTCCACCGCCGCATCAGCCCCCAACGGGACGACGAACCGTCTGCCCAAGAATGAAAGAAGCACATCACTCGCAGGTGATTACAGGCAGTCAGAGCTCTCGGAGAGACAGAACAGGCGAGCGAACAAGGAACAGCGGCATGGGGAGCAGAACGAGAAAATCGTGTTGTGGGGGCAAGCAGCAATTCACCCTGGCCACGACACAGGCGAGTTATCCTTCTAGCATCAGAGGCTCGGTAACTGCGGATAAGAAATCCTAGACGGATATGTAGAATATCTTTACTCCTAACTACAACTTAACCACCACTAAAAATTAGCATATATTAGACACAAGCATAATGTTCTTCGCAATCGACCATAGGATGTGGAAAACAGGGCTTCCCGTTCGCTCAGCCGTACTTAAGCCACATGCCGGTTCGTTAGTACCAAGGTGGGTGACCACTTGGGAATCCGGACTGTTGATTGTTTTTGCACTTTTTCGAAATTTTATTTTTAGGGTGGCGAATATTTATTGTTACGAGAATGAGCCTACTACCGGAGAGGTATGTGAGTGGATTGAACAGTGCCAAAACCGTCTTGTTGCCTACTCTTTATCCCAGGGTTTCGACGTTGTCAGCTTGAATACAGCTCGCAAGCCCTCTGAGAGCCCAGAACGACGTTTAGCTGTAGTCACGATGGCACCGAGACCCGTAATACTAGACAGACACCTTCCCGAGACAATCGAGAGGGAGGAGAATGGGAAGACTGTTGGCGATTGTAAGGTTGACGCCCGAGGTGATAACGCTGCCCTTGTCCTGCTTGCAGTTCAGTCTCAGCGGAAGCACGTGCACGACCGACGACGGGAACATCCTCGTGAGTGTGGGCAGCCCAATGTCCATGTTCGTGTGGTCGCCGTCGACCAAGGTCTTGTTCGTACCGGTGCTCGTGGTGGTGTCCATAGTCACGGTGGTGATTCCGATCACGTGTTATTTCAGTGCACCTGCTGGTTCGTGGTTACGGACGTGTAGATGTACGCGCTGTCACTGCGAATTAGAACGCGAGCTCGAGCACCACTCCGCACTCGTACCTGATCATGGACACGATGAAGAGTGTCGACGCGACGCCGGCTCTCATCAACGTTGACGACGAAAATCCAAATCTCTTCAGCAGGCTGCGCAAAGCCAGGAACACGTCCGTGAGCATGGGTAGAGGCAGGTCCGTGAGCACAGATAGGTCCGGAAAACACGAACGAGTTCGCGGAAATGACTGACAACGTGGTGACCAAGGAGGACGCGAACATGCAGACGCCGACGCTCGTGAGGAGAGTCGTCTATGTGATGTACATCAACTGCGGAAGAACAGCTCGAGTTGAGTGTAACCATGAAGGTGTGTGCAACCATGATCGCGAAGGGAAGACGGGTCCGACCACGTTCTATGTCATGAACTGCATCAGATACAGCAACAAGTCCGAGAGGGAGAGGTACCCCGTGGACAAGCTCGTGAACACGGTCCCGTTCAAGTTGTCGACCTCGATCGCCATTCTACTCGTGAGCAGCGGCAGAGTTTTGGTTGTAAACACGGAGTAAGTCGCGAAGATGATCGGAGTCAAGTGCTGTGCATGCTGACAAGCGTACGCACATACACGTATAAGAACATGCGCACGGACGCGAAGTCGCTCATCAACGGAACCGAACACGACCTCGTAAACAACTAAGGTTCTTCTAGATCGTGATTGTGTGATGGGGGACTCTTATAGATGGTGACTGTAGTGCCGTTGCTGGTCATGTACACGATCAAAACCAAGATCGCAATCGTCTAAGGTGCGGAACCACGATGTGACTGAGGACACAGTCAGAATCACGACCACCACCACCACGACTTCACGACCACTAACATGGTCTGCTTCAAGTACTCGATCGCTAACGCGTGTGGACACAAGAGGAGGGACTCGTACATATACTGCCAGGGCGACCACAGCGATAACTGGACCTCGAACAAGATTTGCAGCGACAAGTCGAGGAGGGAGGACAGACGTGAGACGGGTCATCTGCGTGGGAAAGGAGTTCTGCTCCACGCAGTGCGAGGTGGTACTACTGCTCTTACAACTACGCCATGGTCACCGGCGTGATCGACTCTGCCACCCGCATGGTGGTACATGACTGCACGAACGGGAACTTACACCCGTTTTGCGATGACAGTTGCACCGTGTTCCACGGCCCTTTTCAAGACCCAACGAACTGAAGAATAGGTCGTACACCTCTACTTGTAATTCAGCTATATGGGTCAAAGCCTGTACTTGGGCAGGGTCCTCATCCCCCTGTCTATTCGCCTAGGCACCAAGGCCCTCCCCCCTCTCCCCGCAGCCCTCGAAGGGTTCTGGTTGCGCCCCCAAATGCTCAAGTCGTCTGGAGTTGTTAGCATCACCGCCATCACCAGCGAGCTTGAGGTTCTTGGCGCGTCTTCCGTGACTTCACAGAAGCCAGGCCTCCACCCGAGACCGAAGAAGTACTCCTGCCCTTCCGGTAGCCTTCTTCTCTCTTTTGGGTCCCCAGAACCCTCTGTGCGGCGTGGGGCCCTCGCCGAAGCCTCTCTTCCTCGGTCATCATCCTTAATGGGGCTTCTCCGCGCCGGGGTAGATCCTGCTATGCCATATTGCCAGCCAGCTTCTATGCACTCGGGGTGTACCTGTCCTTTCTCTTGTTCCTCTAATCAACTCCTCTGATCGACTTCTGTAACCCTCTGTTTGCTTCCGGGTCTGGGGGCCTCGTTGCGTGAACGCGTAGTTTCGGCCTGTCAGTGATGGGGGGGGTGGTCTTGGGTGCCTGCTTGAGGATCAGCTAACAGTTTGTGTTCTGGGGAA
The DNA here is from genome assembly GCA_016110215.1 of Capronia americana. Taxonomy (NCBI): domain Eukaryota; kingdom Fungi; phylum Ascomycota; class Eurotiomycetes; order Chaetothyriales; family Herpotrichiellaceae; genus Capronia; species Capronia americana. The sequence goes on along the minus strand of JADWQD010000009.1, from coordinate 40,894 downwards.
CTCTATTGTGTCCGCGGGCATTCGACTGCCTCCGCCGTACATGAGGGCCCTGCCTCTCGGCCCCGGGACTTCGACTGCTCGGAACGGGCCAAGATGGAGGACTGTTGCTAGAAGGACGTGCATCGTGCGGACTAATTCGGTGGAGCCAGATGAGACCATATCTTTGAAGTTTGACGGGTGTTCCAGAGGGCCGAAAGGCCTGGCGGAGCTGTTGGGTTCGGGGGTTTGGATATTCAAGAAAAAATTGTGGTGGCTTGTCCCCTGTCGCCTGTTAACCATAGAGGTCGCACCGGGGCGACTCCCTCTTCCCGACATGGTGAAGGTACTTATCGAGAGCGATCTTGCCGGTTCGTGCCCTCGACTGGGATGGAACCCTGGGGCGCGGGACATCTCCGAGTATGTACATCTTGAGCGTCTTTTGGTCGGGTTGCGGGCCGGGGGGATGTTGTGGAGGTCATGGTTATGGGGGACTTATGTGTCACATTCTCCTATGATCAATCAATCGGTCAGTCAGTCACTGGGAGCTCCGGCGCCAACGGAGGTCAAACCATCTCGTTGTTGCTATCCTGGACAACCTCGGGTCTTGAAAGAAGGATCCAGTCTACTGTGAACGAAGCTTCAGTCCAAGTGGCAGCCCTGGATTGTCTGATACTGTACGGGAAACTGAAACGTCAGTCGCTATAGCAGCAGCAGCAGCAGCAGCAGCAGCAGCAGCAGCAGAAGAAGAAAAAATACAACCTCGCCAGGCGCTGGTCCTAGAATCGGATCTTTGCCCAACCGATTTCTGTATGCAACTTGATTCTTACACCCAACCCAGTCAACTCACTCTCGCAACCTGTAGAACCCGAAAAGGGTGATTGGGGTTCTGGTTGCAGACAGCGAAATGAGTGGAAATGGTCCCTGCCCCCTCCCTCGTCACCCGATGGTACACTGTACTGTCGTTGTCGTGCTGTCGTTGTCGTGCTGTCGTTGTCGTGCTGTCGTTGTCGTGCTGTCGTTGTCGTGCTGTCGTTGTCGTGCTGAGCCTTTCACCACGCACCTAGCAGCTAGGGACAGCGCAGCGGCAGACGGGACAAAACCGTTCCGAACTCGGTGAACACCGTAAACACCGTGAAAGACCAATCTCGTCCAACCTTCTTTAATGGTGTGAAGTCCACAAAGACACAAATCGTCACTTCTCAGAAAGAAAGTGCTGTGTCCCACGCCCTGTCCTTCCCATACATACCCGCAGTCGTCGCTTCTTAATGTTCCCAAAGTCGTTTCTTCCTAATTGTCCCTTCTCCCACATTGTCTCTTCTTCCAGCAGTTTTCTTCTTCGGGCAGGCTGTGATTGTCTCTTCCAGCAGTCCTCGTGATCGTCCTTGCACTGTAGCAGCACGAGCAGCAGCACAATGAACTTGGAAAACTGCCTGTCACCTATCACCTAGCACAACACCACGACACCACGACACCACGACAGCTCCATCACGGCCTGATAGATCTCCTAGCTTCTGAACAGATGTTATTGCTTGTCTGCTTGACGAACCAACAAAGGCACATACAAGGCTGAGCCATGAGACCGCCTGTACCGCCAGTCTAGCCAGCAACCTGTCGCTGTTACTATTGTTGCCGCTGTTCCTGCCGCCGCCACTACCGCTGCGTTTATCGCCATCACTGTTGCCACTGGGATCTCTGCTACACTGCAGCCTCAGGCGCTGCCGTTCGCCGAAGGCCAAGCAAAGCTAGTGGGTTATCACTCGTGGAACCGCCAAGAGTCAAGGTAAGAAGAACATAACGAGGTGTCAGGGACAGGAGAGCGCGACAGGGGCGGGAAGACAGGACAATTTCAAGGAGATGACGCCGAAAGCCAAAGCCCACGATTCTCGAACCAACGACGAAGTTGAAGGTGCTCATCAGAACAACATGTTACCCAAGCACTCACCTATGACAATAGGGAGGAAGCAACAACATACTCACCACTCCCGCCCGAATCCGGTTACGGTGAAGTGGAGTGTCGGCTATGCCATGCTTTGCAAGGGACAAGACAAGAACGAATCGATATGCGTTCCATGCCGTGATTATGGATAGGTTTCTCTCTGCTGTGACGGGTAATTGCACATACGCCGTGTGATGATGAGTGGGCCGCCACAGGAGAGAGAAACCTTCCCCAAAACGCGCAGACACTGAGCGTGGCGGATGGTTTCCAAGGGTGATCACAATCGTTCAATACAAAAACTGCCCTCGGATGAAGATAAGAAATGTGCAAAGTCAAGTGTTCAAGGCCGACGTCATCTCCGCGCCGCAACCAGAGTGCCGTCGTGGCCATGCAAACGTTCATCGGTTTCACAGATGGAAGTGCGTCCGCCGGGAGAACTTGGCCTCTTTCCACCAGCCGGGAAAGACGCGGCATGATCATGTCAGTGAGCGGGAGCTTCAGCGTGCCCAAGAGGTCAAGTTCGAGGAACATGCTTCAGCCTTCTTTCTGCCCGCGCTACATCGATGGGGAAGGGTCTGACTCCCGAGCACCCCATGTCGTTGTCGAACAGGGTCATGAAGCCTCCGGATCCATCTTTCGACCACTTTCGCGACAGTACCAGTCCCTCCACGGACTGCATGCCGGCCAAAATAACCGCGGTACCAACGACGCTCCGAACCGTGCAGTGTCCAAAGCTACGGCTCGGATAGTGCCTCGGAGCCTCCACTCACATCGATCGATCTGTTCAATGTTGTTCGGTGCGGACTGCTTGTCGACTTACTCGCTTGGCCAAGGCTGGCCCTGGCCTTACCCTCATTCTATCTTGACTCAGGCTCGACATACAGAATAAACTGAACAGTGCTTGGACAAAGAGTGCAGTGCCTGATGCACCGGCTTGGATGAAGAGTGCTCGATCCACCTGGCTTGGACCTTTGAAAAAGACACCTGGCATGGACAAAGAGTGCACTCCTAAGCTAGGCCGCAACCAGAACACTGGACTCGCAGGCGAGACAATGGCACGGTGATGATACCACCGTGTAAATTCCGACGCGCTCGTCCTTTGTTTCCCCTGGTATAAAAAGGCGTCGAAGACACATCCCCTTTACGCTGAACCAGTGTGTCTTTCCCCTCTCTCATCAAGACACCCTGGTTCCAGGCAATCTTCACTACCGATATATATATACATTTACGGCTTTGTTCAAGCGAGATGTCTAGTGATTCCGCAAGACATACACTCGGTGAGGGTAAAGATGGGGGTGAGTCTTCCGGGCAGCCTCCAAGGCAGGTTGCTGGTGAAGCAAGCTGCCTGGAGACCTTCTATCAACTGCAACCTCCTCCGCCAGCTCTCTCCACCATCCTCCATCTCCCAGAGACTTCGCAGGCCTCAAAAGTCAACAATTGGCTAGGATCTTTCGACCAGGACCGACAGCAGCAGCACCACCACCACGACCCTGACGACCCTGAATCTGACTCCAAGCCGGAAATACACAAGAGACCTACTTCACCAGACGTACTTTCAGACGGTTTAGACAGTATGAACAGCCAAGCCACAAGTCCTCTGGTTGGACACTCGATGTACCGGCGACGCAACCTCCCCTATAATGGCATCTACCTCCGCAATATGCATCAGAAGCTACCTACACATATTCACAGCCTTGCAGATGAGAAGTTCAAAGGACGTCAGTCGCCAGAACCAGCCGCTGAGGATATTAGGAACGACACCAGATTGAATGATCTTATCTGTGATGATGGGCGTCAGCCCCAAGTGACCAAATACTTTGAGAGCAATATTCTTAAAGATCCTCAGGAATCGAATAAGCGACTTCAAGGCCTAGATTACACTCAATTCTTCTCTATATATAGAGAACATGTTCCCGACGATCCGGAGAATGCTCTTTTAGTCAGCCAGCCAAAACCAGACATCCTTTACGGCTATATTTGGGAAGCCTTTACCTCAACACAACAAAGCCAACTTACAAATATAAACTACATCGAATATGCTGCCAACAGTTAAGAACTCATCTATCCCTTCCTGGTCATCGAGTTAAAAGGGGATGGGCTTGGTCCTACCGCGGGGAGCCTCTGGGTGGCCACCAATCAATGCCTAGGAGGCGCCGTAGCCTGTATTAATATGGTCGAAAAGCTAAACCAATCTGTAAAACAGCTCCTAGTATCGCCAACAAGCACTATAGTCTTCAGTATCGCTATAAATAATAGCGAAGCTCGTCTCTATATCTCATGGAAGGAAGGCGAGAGATACTACACCCAGCAAATTAAGGGGCTTTTAGTCTATAAGCCGCAAGACTATCTCGTCCTTCACCGCTTTATCCGGAATGTGTTGCAGTGGGGGAAGGATTATCGCAGACCGCAAATCGGCGCTGTCCTCGACGCTCTTCGGGAAAGACGTTCAGCGGAAGCAAGTATATAATCTTAAGGATATCTAGGTGACCTAAATAGTTAGTATTTAAAGTCAAGAATAAGAGTATTTTTAAGTCTATTACTTCCTCCGTAAAGGGGTACGAATGATGCCGAATCCGGTTAGCGCCGATATTACCTGAGCACCCCGGCCGCCGTTCGACTACGTCATTTAGTATCACGTGAGAGGATGACTCATATACCTCCCTTGACTATGTAGCCTTGCCATCCATGAGGCAGGCGTCATAACATACATTGTCGGTGCTCCTTCCAGTTGTCTGCAGCTTTCGTGTCGGGGTGGGCGCATGGATTTTCGCCGTGAGGATCTCGACCACGCTCCCGCTGTGGCTGTCGCTCTCACGATTCTCTCGGTCTGACACGCTGAAGGATCCGCACCCGCGTTGGGTGAGTTGTCGGAGATTGAAGTCTGACCCATCCAGCTCCAGGACGTGTCTCCTTTTACCATCACCCCTGTCGTCAACAACAGGTGTGGACGCGGGAGGAAATTCAGGATCAGAGGGCCTCGCCCGTTTGAGGCTCTTTTGTGGGGTCTAAGTATTTGTCGACCTCATTTGACGAGAGGAGGTAGACTAAGATGACTGTTCTTGCTGCCCCCTAGGCGTGAGAGATCATCGAGATTCGGGTCGTCCATGTTACACCCGGCTAGAGGAACATCCGCGGTTCAACCCGTCCGGACGGCGGGAGTTCAGATAGAGGATGCCTTCTGAGCCTTTTGAGGCATGTATTGTCTTTCGAATGGTGGCCGGGGGGTCGGGTTTGGGCTCTGTACAGACTTGCGTTGCGGGCTGGGTCGTGATGGGAGTTTCTTCTGGAACTGAGGGTTTCGCGGCCTGGACCTCGTGCAGCGTGGGATCTCGGTGTAGATGGCGGCGTTCGGGAGGGCGCGGTTGACTCGGCTTACCAGTTCAGAATGGGGGTGTGTCTCCGGGAGGAGACCGTAAGTGCGTCATTACTGAACCGGATGCGACGCCTAAGGTGTTCTGGGCGACGGGCAACTGCTGGGACGGAGTCTCAGGAGCTGGAAGATACAAAACTCGGGCCAATCTTGCTGGTGGCCTCTTGGGTGGCCTAGTTAATCCAGGCCTGCACGTTGCGGTACCTAGATCTCGCAGAGCTGCTTGAGGCCGTCAAGGTCTGGCCTTCCAGCCTTCTCGTCCTGTTGTCTACGCGTGAAGCCAGGTTTGGCGACTTGGTTGATGGCTGCTTTGATGCAGGTGAGTCTTTGCGCTGCGCCGTCTCTTCGAGGACGTCGCTGAATATGTCGACGAGGCCGTAGACCCAGTCATTGTCTCTCTGTATTCTCTTGTGTATTCTTAACTCTTCCTGCAGTCGTTACACGCGTTCGAAGGGTGATGGCTTCCGTAGTTTGTGGTGATTTCGGGCCACCTTGTGCCATCCCAGCGGCCTTCACGGTCGCTGCGGGAGGCGCAGGCGTGTTTGACGCATCATTTTGGTCTTGCATGATCAATTAGATGTCCTTGAACGCACTGGAGGTGTATGAAAGCACTGAAATTGTGTCCAAAATGGGGAAAATCGAAGGTAGGGGTTCGTGTGAGGTGCTGTGGTAAGTTGAGCTGGAGCACCCTATCGCGCCGGAACCAGTCCCACTGCACGAGCTGCAACGACATTCATTCCACAGACCCGTTCAGCGGAAAGCGGCACCCATGGTCATCAGCGATTGCAAGTTTTCAGTAGCTCCTAGTGTAATGCGACTGGGGCTTGCCGTTGGGCCGCGAGGGAGAGGGGGGCGGCCGAAGCACTGCCGCACAATTGTTGATTGAGGCATTGCCGCTGTTCATATGCAAGCATACTGTATTCATTCGAAATGGCGAGTACCTGGCCAGATACCTCCTGGGACTGACTGCAAGAGACGGCAGGGCAAAAAGCTGTAGCGAACGACAGGAGCGTACTAGTAATAGCAGGTGAGACGTGCGTACGTTATGTAACTCCTCTTGGAAGCGAGCGAGTTTCGGCAAAAGGCAGCAGAAGGAGCGAGCGGGAGGCGAAGAGGGTGGTCGTGGAACAGTCGACGAGAGACTTGGAGGAGATTCAGTTCAATCCGTCCCTATCCTCCCACTGCTCCGTGACCGACCGAGCTGGCAGATTCAAGCCTGCGCAACAAAAGCTAAGAAGCGACGACGAGACGAAATTCAACCATATAGATGGGAAGATGCGCGCCGAGAGAATGAGGGGAAGAGAGAGTCATAAGGATCGGCTGTTAGGGACAGCCTATGGCGATAGGCAGAGAGAGAGTAACAATAGGGGTCGCAATAAATAGTATTAGGTATCCCTAGACCTCTAGGTCAAACAGGACTCGAAGCATGAGAGGAGGGTGAGACTCTCATGCGAGAGGCGCGAGAGTTGTAGGCGTCTTCTTGGCAGGCTTGGTAAGCTCTAGTAGCTATTCCTGACAGTGGCACTGTTAGGCAGTCCTAATCAGGCCTCACGCTGTCATATAACAAGCGGAGGAGGGGAGGAGAGGCTTGCGCTGCATTAGCTTAGCTGTCGAGGACTGGAAAGGTACGATAGCTGGAATGCTGTGAGACGCTCGATCCTCGCTCTTTCAGCTAGCAGTGACTGGAACACAATCCGAACTTGGCATAAAACCGGGACTGCGGGTGTGCTGCCCTTGGCAAAGCGATGGTAGATCCAAGCCATTGAAATGCTTCCGAGTGGCTGGCCAGAGGACTTCAACATTTGCAGCGAGTACTCAGTAACTCTCACACAGGTGTTCTATGTTGGCTGTGAGTTGCTGACTGCCTTGGAAAAGTCGCACGGGAAAGTTCCTCGCCGCCTCACAGTAAGCGTGACAACAGCGGAGGCTGGAAGAGAGCGAGAATGATAAGTGTGCACTGATCCTGTCGGAGAAAACTGGGCGACTTCTTTCGCTTGGCTCCAATTCAGTCGGCTAGTATGCCTCCGACATCCCTTGAGGGAATCCTCAAGAGTCTCCAGCTGCCATGCTTCTTGCCCTTCTGCTCCGGCGGCCCACCGCTCGACCCACTGCTGACTTTACATTTTGTCAATCCGCTGTTGTACCTTTCCAACGGGTTAGATCGGGTGAGTCTTCGTCAGCGGTGGTCCTCATGCAACTCTTGGCTGTTAACAGTGGGCAACGCCGCAAGTTACTTTCGCCTTTCAGTGCATGTCCGATGGTTAGTCGAGTCTAGGTTTCAGACGCCACTGCTAGTCTGTCCCATTCATGGCCTAGTGCTGTCATGTGGCAAGGAGAGGAGGAGCTTCGCGGAAAGGCATAGGCACGGACAGAGGTGTCATTCCTCGATGGCAGAGAGTCCACTCGATACACCTCGCCACAAGCAGGACCCATTCGCATAGGGATGCTGCCTATAGGCTCGGATCAGCCATTCCGTCGAGTTTGTACAAGACAGGCGCCATCTCTTGGTCCGCCAAAGCCTTCACAGAAGGGAAGATTGACGCTGGGGTCTGGAAAGAACCAGACGTTGTCGTGCCGAATTAGTGAAATAACGCCCTTCCTGAAGGCACTCAATGATAATAAGCTGTCAGATGGGCTAGACGTTACACGAGGGGGTCAGAAGGAATGTCCGGTTAGGGGCCGGCGGCTTCCGACATCGGTCACTACTACCACCGGTGATTGGGATGGAGACCACCCGCACGGAGCCAGTATGTCATGTAGTTGGCGCTGGGGCTAGGGCTGGGGCTTTGATCGTAGAGGAAGAGAAAGGGTCAGTCGTGAGCCCTGACGGACTGGTATTGAAGCCTCACATGTCCTTTCGTGGACCATGTCGACAGTGCCCTTGATGGTTGTGCCGCGCTGTCTCTTTGTTGGCAATAAGCCCTCTTGCTGTATTGTTACAGGCCGATGGGCTTGCTGTCAAATATCCCCCGTTTCTCAAACCGGTCTTGCTTTTCACCTCCCTTGCGCTTGCTAGCTGGTTATTACAACACAGAGCGACGAACGAGTTCACCGCGGAGTCCCTCGCGGGACGATTTCTAGTTACAGCTGGTCCAGCATGAGGTTTCGTGCACCAATCTTCCGACTCGGCATTCATCCCTTTGCACTTCACCTACTCTTCGCTTTTTTGTCCTTCTCACTGTTTTTGGCGAAGGTGCAGCCCTCGCTGTCTGGGGTTCAGCGGGAGAGGCTCACCTGACCGGTGCGTACAGAGCCTTCGTTGGAAGTCGTGTCGGCGTATTTCAGTGGGCTAGGATCGTCAAAGAGTGCAGATACCGTGCTGAATGAGGCTCAAGCGAGGGGCGTGATGAAGGTAGGGAGGGTGTGCCGAAGCGGATTCGGCATCGTTCGTAATGACAACAGAAGACTGAGGAGAAGACGCGTTGCTACCAGCTAGCGAGCGCAAGGGGGACGGTGGCGTCTTGATGGCAGCTGTAGGATCTCTGATTTTTTTTGAAATGCTGGCGTTGTGGGAAGCTCTTGAGCTGAAAGGTTTGGTACGTGGTTATCGTCGACGATATCAGGGTAGCGGGATGGCAACTGAAAGCGAGTCTCTCCTGGATATCTTGCCCACCTCTGTGCCCAGCTGGGTTGTCGGGAAAGAGGACTTTCCGGGGCAACCGCCTGTCCTGGTCCTGGTGGAGGGAAAGCACCAGTAACATGAGGCGTTGGTGGGCCGTCGACTGGCAAGGCGGCGGTACCAGAGGGTCTGCCGAGGTGATGGATCAGCAGCTCCCGACGTTGATTGACACCTCCGTTCTCGTTGAGGTAGTGGCTGCGTTGGTGGGAAACCGTGACTACCAGAGATCCTCCGATGAACGAGCCAAGGCCAGATTGTTACGTTGATGACCCGACTATTCAGGCAGTGGGGAAGAGGAGGGAGAGAAGGAGACAAGGGCGGTGGCATGGCCGGAACTGCGGACGCGGCGGGCCTAGACACCCGGGGGTGGTGTGGCTAGTTGCACCACCTTAGGTTGGCTGATATCAATCCGAAGGGTCGACGATATCTCCTCGCCACCACCAAAGAAACTCAGGCAAACGGAAGCGCGAATGCGAAAACGGAGGTTGGTGTGCGGTTGCGCAATGTATGTTTCGTAATTTTTACACAAATACGAGGTAAGGTGTGCCACTTATTTTATTATCTGGCTCGGTCTGATGATTAGTCGAGTCTAGGCTTCAGAAGCCACTGTTGCGTGGCACTGTACTGGAGCGCGTTGCACTGGGCTGGAATATTGCACCGTGGCTAGTATGCACCGGAGCAGCCCCAGCACGGCAAAAGGACAGAGGCCGCAGCAGCAACACATTTACTGTGAATGGTATCTGGTTTGAATTGCTCAAGACGAAAGGACCTAAACTAGAGAGGGGAAAGAAAAGAGGCTGAGATCTCTGGTGTGAACCCGCACAGAAGACAAGCAGCCAGCAGCCAGCCAGATAGCCAGATCAACTCACAAAAACTTCTCTCAACGCGCCGATCATCGCCTCAGACGTTTAGAACGACGCAGAGTAGTCTCCTGAGAGTCGAGCGCTCTCTTCGGCGGAGGCTCTTTCTTTCCAGGTATCGTATTGAGAACAGCCCCGATCTGCTCGTCCTGAGAGTCGAACGCTCTCTTCGGCGGAGGCTCTTTCTTTCCAGGTATCGTATCGAGAACAGCCGCGATCTGCTCGAGAACAGCCCCGATCTGCTCTCGGCGATAGTCTTTCCCCCACTCGAGCACATTACGGACAACACGGCGGAGTAGGAGGTAGTGTTCGGGTTCTTGGACCAGGAACCCCTTGATTTGCTGCATATAGTATCCCTCGCCTTCTTTCTATGATATGAAGAGCCGGGCTTCGCTTCCGTTCATAGCGATGCTGAAGGCTACAGGGTCTACAGGTGAAATAGTCGACGTCGAGGACAGCTGTTGTATAACTTTGTTAAGCTTGTCGACCATATTAATACAGGCTGCGGCGCCGCCGAGGCATTGATTCTCAGCCACCCAAAGGCTTCCCGCGGCAGGACCTTCCCCGTCTCCTTTCAACTCGATAATAAAAAAGGGATAGTAGACTCCTCTGTCGCCGGTTGTATGTTCAGCTTTGTGTAAACTTAGAACCTGCTGCTGCGCCGATGTAAAGGCTTCCTTGATATATCCGTAAAAGATATCTGGCTTTGGTTGGCTGATTAGAAAGTTGACGGCGAAACTATTAGAGGAGCTAGGAATATGTTGTCGACGTATAGAGAAGTGGGTTTGTTTAATGTCTAGACCTTAAAGTTGCTCTGAATATTGAGGATGTTCAAAAATATAGCGTTGGCAGTACTCGGTTACTCGGTCCTCGCCGCCGTCAATATTACGGAGGGAAGCTAGATGAGGATCGTTCTTGACATCCTCGACAGTTGGTTCGGGCGATTGGCGTCCTTTTGACAGTATCTCATCCGTAAGGCCCTGAATATGCGGAGGTAGCCTCTCAAACATGTCGCGGAAATGGACCCCGTTGTAGGCGAGGTTGCATATCCGGTACTCAGCGTCTCCCACGCCCGAACTGGTTGAGTGGCTGTTCATACTATTGTCTGAACGGACGTCGGAAGGTCGGTCGGAAGGTCGGTCGGAAGGTAGGTCTGAAGGTAGGTCTGGAGGTGAAGTGGGTTCGTCTTGATTCTGAGGTTGAGGTTGCCGTTGCTGTTGCCGTTGCTGTTGCCGTTGGTCCTCGTCCTGGTCAAAAGATACGAGCCAATTGTGGACTTTGGAGGCCTGGGAAGTCTTTGGGAGACGGAGGATAGTGTTGAATGTTGGCGGGCGAGATTGCCCTTGATAAAGGGTGTCAAGGCAGTTCGCAGGTGCCTCGACCTCAACCTCAGCCTCATCACTGAGCGTATGACTTCCTGAAGAACGAGACATGTCGTCGTTGGAACAAGGAATAGTGGTGTGGTGTTGAACAAGGGAAAGGAGGGGTGGCAGTGGTGGTGTCTGCGTTGAATCAAGACTGTCTTGACTTGATGAGACAGAGAAGTGGCGTGTCTTTGCCTTTTTGTACAAGGGCAAACAAAGGACGAGCAGTGGAAGCGGGCCTTTGTCTCGCCGGCGGGTCGAGTGTTCCGTCTCACTGCGTAGCCGTGTGCAGTCTTTGTCCAAGCCAAGCCTTTGTGGAAAACCCGGTTGATTCTTTGACTGTGCACCCACACTCACACGTTTTGTGCACAGAGACAACGTCGCCGAAGCGCATGAAACGTACAGGGCAGAACCGGAAGCAGGCAGACAACAGCTCCGAGACTAACAAACACCGGGGCTGCAGGACGTTGCTGAAGATGTTGTCTGAGAGAGGGAACAATGCAAGAAGAAGAAGAAGATCGAAGCGAAGGGTAAGGCGAGTATACATCGCCAAGCCTCACTTCACTTCCACTGCAACCACCAACCGAGTAACGGCCTTCGTATCTATCTCGACCTGCACCGCGACACTCCAATTATCACGCTGTGGCTATAGCTATCGAAGTGGCTGTCACGGCCGCTATTACTGTCGCTGTAGAGAATGCGCCTCAAGTCGACCAGAGATCGGAGAAGAGGAGAGAAGGAGACAAGGGTGGGATGACCAGACCCTGTGTTCCTCACATAGGGAGGAGGCAAATGGCTGTTTGTGGCGAGGTGTATCTAGAGGACTGTCCTCTCTCAGCGAGGGGCAATGGCAGGCCTTTCCTTCTCCTTCATCTTCAGCGCGCATCTTTCCATCTGCGTTCGACTGCAGGATGGTGTAGAGGGTGGTCAGCCCCATACTTCTGCACATGGTCAGAAACACCACCGTCGACCTGAGCGAGTTCACCAACCCGATCTGGTACAGCATCGCCATCATATCAATAAGCAACGAGATCATCGCGGCGCCGAGGAGGTCCGCCACCCCGTAGACATTCACCTGGACGAGAGGCAGATCTGATCAGCTCGAGTACGGTACGTCCTTCACGGTCACGGACCTGCGTGTGATAGCCCACTTGACCATCCGCTTGTCGTGGTCCGAGAGATCATTGAAGGCCAGCCCCGAGCACGGGAGGTCGTCCAAGAACCAGGCATTGCCCTTGTGCCTGTGCACGTCCCATGACTGCGGTCTCATCTCTGTCGTCGTCCGCCGACACGACGGTCTCCCAGTCCGTGACGCTGGTCATGGTCACGTGGTACGCGACGAGCTCGCTGCCCTCACTCGCGAACATGTGGCGATGACAGGCCCGTACTCGGGCAGGAGTGCGGCAACCACGACACGTACGTGTTCGTCCGGAGGATCTCTCCTGATGACGGGGAGCTGAGTCAGTGGCATGAACGGCAAGAGCTTCCCCAGCCGGTTGCCGAGCGGCTTATGATGTACGCCGACGCCGACATCTCAGGTGACACCGAGTGAAGTCCGAGCAACCACGACGCCCACCCCGCGGAGCACAGCAGAATGGGAAGAACAGTCAGAAACTTCCACCACGACGTGTGGAGCAAGCTCAGTCTGAACGTGGTGGTGGTCGCCAACTTGTGCGAGTTCACCCCCAGAACGACAGGTTCACCATGACCGTCTGGATGAGTACCGACAGGACGGTTCTGGTGGAGGCGAAGTCCATACGACCGGTGCCCCACGAAGGAGAAACGCAGTCGCGAACATGTCGCAATGGGACGAGAACAACAAGCCGGGCAGCGCGTTGATGCTCGTGAGTGACGTACGAGGTAGTCGTGTCCAGGCAGAGGATCGGCGTCACCAACCCGTTCACATCAGACATACTGAAAACGTGGACATGACTCCGCACACGTACATGTATACACCCATAGTCGCCGTCCCTTCAACATGTGGCCGCCCACCTTGACGGACATGTTCGGCGACAAGTAGTCACACGTACCCGTTCAGCGACCTAGACATTCACGTGGTCGGGACCAAGGTCGATGTTAGTAAGCTGAACGCCGTCATGGACATGTCCAGCGCGAGCTGGATCGAGGATGACCTACTCACCATCGTTCGTCGCCGACGTGTTGTTCGAGCTCGCGAAGGGGACCACGAGGATCATCGTACAACGGATGTACAGTACCACTAGCTGCGGCCAGAGATACCAACATCAACAACCTAGACTTGGACAACCAATGAAGCACTCGGTACAGAAGCTGAGGGGCGTGTCGATCTCGGGCTACAGCCTGGACATGAAAATACCCGGGACCCTGCCGAGGCTTTGGACATAGCGGCGAGCACGATCGAGCGCGAGGACGGCATGCCGCCGCCGCACGACCGACGACAAACCGAGGCTGGCCCGACAAGGAGTTCGTCGACAAGTGCTACGTCGTCCACACGTTCGGAGTTGTGAACGACATCAGGGAGCCTCCTCCTCTTTCCGCGGAGATGACCGTGGTGAGAAGGAGGGGTCTGGACGAGCCTCACCAGCGTTGGACTTGCCGCGAGAATCCGTGTCGTGAAATGCCAAGATGGAGATGATAATAGCCTTCTACATCATGAGCCGCCCGCTGAAACGCAGCAGAATGAGTCAGTCAGGACGAAGTCACGATGAGGGCCGTGGAGGTAAGCCAACAAGATGCAAGCAACTTGCACGACTCCACGCAGTCCGTGATTTCTCCAACCTCTTCTCGCCTTCCTTTACCGCTCGCCGCTTGGCACGGTCTTCCGGGTGCTGGGTATCTTCACTTTCGTCGCTCAGAAATACTACTCGCGAGGTCTTCGTCATGTGTCTCATCCGACACAGCCCGCCGGTCATACGATTCGCGAAGACGGGAAATGGAATTCAAACACACAGAAGACTGAAAATAGTCCAAGTGACCAAGGTATCTCCAGCATCTGATTCTGTTCGGTGCTCGTCGCCCAGATTGGGACTGCGGCGTTCCCTTTCGGGAGTTCCGATCAGCCCACAACAATGAATTGAAGGCAGTGCAGCCTCAAGGCCATCTCAGTAGACGTGTCATAGATCTGCCTGCGCATTCGTCAGTCTTCTGTCTGCCTCGGATCTCTCGCCGTCGTTGGGTCAAGCCTGTTTGTCCCGCAGGACCGACCGGCTGGAGTGGCTTCGACCCTCTCGCGATCCAGGATCTATTGCCTGCTCCGCGCGACTGTCTTCTTACTGAACGAAGCCCTTTTTGAGCGTTCCACGAACGGCCTCCTTGGCACTCTTTGTCGTGCTCGCCTCTTTATCTCCGTCTCCTCCCCTTTTCGCCTCCCAAGCAACCATACCAGGAGGAGACGGCAGAGGGTTGATGGCTCTACCCGACAGCGATGCAGGGACGGCATCCTCGACGATCGAAACGGCGGCAATGATGTGGATTCGTGGCGCAGACGGTCAGAAGTGCACAACACAGCCGTCAAATGGAAGTTGCTGGGTGGAATCAAGAGGCATGGTTGCCATCAGGCTGGAAGCTGTCAGTGTGGCGGAAGCACATAAGTCACCGCAATATGTGGGAGATGTCATGCTGGTGAAAGATGTGTGAGGAAAGAGCAGGACACGCCGTCACATCACTCATCGAGGTTCCTTTAGGTCAGCACCTCGCCATCATGCTGGACAGGCCTGCCTTCCCACCAGGTGTGCTCCACTCTGGACGCACGCATTTCCTCAACGGTTCCGGTGTGGCGAGAAGGGGCGACAACCTCACACGAGCCCCGACGACCACGATTAGGCACGATGCGCGATGTGGGAAATCATGAGATGCGGCAGGGCGTGTTATACTCTTTCATACCTCGGGCTCAGCCCTTTCACGAGCATGTGACATCCGCGGTTTGAGCAAAACTCAGGCGGCAGAAGCGTGGCCTGATAGCGATCGAGCTCGCAAGAGACCTAGGGCGGAAATGCGATGGAGAGGGGATCGTTAACCCGGGCCAACCTGTTTGTGCCAGTTACAGCACTCCTAGATCGGGTCCGCTCGCACACGAACGACATGACTCGGACACACGGTCTCTCCATCAGCAGCTTCACCTGTACCACCAATACCCTAAGGCGAGTAAGGAATGGCATGGATGAGAAAATGACGTGGCTAGCTATCCCCATGGCATGTTCCATCTGGTTCAGCTCTGACTCTGGGACCGGACACTCATTCGAAGATTCTTTGGGCGCCAACGCTGATATCTTCTCGATACAGAAAAGTTCAAGGATGCCCTACTCTACGGTCAGCGCCACCGGTTCCCAAATCCAACCCCGCAGTTTGACCATGCACGTCACACCAACTTCAGCTGCGGTCTTGCTGTAAAGCGACAGACAACCCGTGCGATTGGAGAAGAAAGTTGTGGAATCATGAGGATGCCGGTGTGCCAGACTCGATGAATCGGCAAATTCCCGGCATCGACGCGACTCTACCCGTGATGACTGCTTGGAGGTCCGCCGAGTATACCTTTATTCTGCGTATCGCACGGGTTGCGTCGAGGTACTGGGGGAAGGTCGAGCAAGCGGCCCGACAATAATCAGGCTGAAAGAAGGCTGGATTTTGGTAGAGGGGGCTTGCAATGTTGTGCAACGGTTGTCTTGATATCATATCAGCGGCGCGTTTGGGATGACGAACCAAGTCCAAGGGGTACTATGCCTCCCGACCAGAGTTTGAGCGTCTTGACGGCTTGGGACAAGATCATCCACGGGTCGCAAATGACAGATGATAGGTCAAGAAGCCAAAGCCGTTCACAATTGTCCGCTTAAGCATCCTCGAGCATCAGCAAATCCTGGACTGGACCATCACGCACTACCTATGCCAGACTGGACAACATGGGCCTTCTGACCAAGTCCACTCTGCCCCACCATGCCCTGATGATGATGATGATGATGATGATGATGATGATGATGATGATGATGATGATGATGATGATGATGATGATGATGATGCGCACTTGTCGCTGGCTGTATGTACATCCGGACCAAACGCCGTCGCAAATTTACCCAGCTCGCTGGAGGACAACCCGGCGATCCTCCTCCGCGGGACGAATTGGGCACGAAGGGCTTACGAGATCTAGCACGGATGCCACAGGGGTACCCAGAAGCCAAGTGCATGAAATCCATCGCCATCGGCGCTGGAGATTGATGGCACATGAAAGAAGCCGGATCAGTGTCACGATTCAGGGCACATCGCCACAGCTCTTGGGTATTCAAGCTCGATGCTACATACCCAATGCTTGACGGGATCATCTGCAAATTGGTAGCAACGGCTGGCATAATTAGGCCCGACCTCGACGGAGTATCAAAATCAGGACACATAAGGACAAGATCTACCGGCGTTCCCTGATCTCAGAATTGAGCATGTCGAGTGGCGGAGAGGATGTGGTCCAGTTTCTTTTCCTTGTCCAAGTCGAATCCAACGACGGACCCATCTTCTCTAACGACGTCGAGACAAGAACGCCTCGATGGACCCGAACATGTTCGTGACCGCAAGCCATCTCTCTGAGCTGACCTGAGCTGAGCTGCCCCCCGAGGCCGCGAGAGAAGTCCTTCGTGCCGATCCGCTGGAACTCCTTGCCCGTCCTCACGTACCCCAACTTCCCGGTAGTGTATGTACCCGGACCACGAGAAGGTGCCGGACTCGGCCTGCTCCCTGGACCGAGATGTTGTCCACCATTGCGCCCTTGTACACGACGCTGTAGTCGTTCGGGGGAAGTGAGCACCTCGGTGGCTACGGAGATGGTGATCAAGCTGAGCTTATTGGTGCGCTTGAAGATGTGGACGGTCAGCATGTTGACTCGGTAGTCCTTCTTCTTGACGCTCTCTCCGTGCGACTCTGGAGTCACGGCCGACGTCAACACCACCCTGCCGTTGTTTTTCTTTGTCCTGTCCCAAGCTGCTTTTGAGCGGGACCAGGCTCTCGATCTCGGGACCGGGAAGTCTCTCGACAGCGAGGGCAAGTTGAATATCATCTCCTATCTTCCTGACCTTGTTCGCATTGCTGGTCGCGGTCGCACGGGTTCCTGTGTCAATTCGGTGTGCTCTACCTGTCGACGAGCCGTTGCAAGACGACGACTGTCGACGATGTTCACGGTCGCGAGCAGAAAGCAGACCACGAGCAGAACCATGTCCGACAGTATCTTCCAGTACATCAACACGTTCGGAGTCGCAGTACTAGCACGAGCTACGCTCTGCAGCATGGACAACGACAGTTGAGCGTTGTCGAGCAGGACCAGGAAGAGCAACGACAGCGTCACGTCCCAGCCCGACGACGTCATGTACGAGTAGTTCGATGCCGCGCATCATCTCAAGCCTGGTAACGGCGGTGGTAGCGTGGCAGTCAACGATGACAGTGACCGCGCAGTGCCCAAGCCGACCAAGTACAGGTACACGAAGACATACAAGGGCATTCATCTATGGAGGGCCTCACGAGGGCGGAAGATGTCGACGTACATGCCTGTCTGTGTACAGAAACCTATTTAGGGACGAGTTGTGGTTGCGGGACATGAACAGAATGGGCTGTAAGGTCATGGTCATGGCCACAAGCAAGCACCTGGACAAGTTCTCGTGCAGGAACAGCTGCAGTAACAAGTTACGCGAAGTCCAAGAACAAGTGGATCGTGCTCATGCTGCTGGTCACTGACGCGAACGGCATGACGGACGAGCGGATGACCGTGAACGAGGACAGCATCATGATCTGCTTGCCGAACACAAGTATGTGGGTGGACAATACCATGGGCGGGCAAATCCACCGCGTCCATTGAGAATGAGGTGGTCAGTCTTTCACGCCTCTGCTCTAGACCGAGTCTAGCGACAGGGTGTGTGACCTCGTACACCTATCTGGACGGCCAGAAGGAGGGCATCACGGACATGAACCTGTCCAGGTTAGGTCGAGTATTCCACCGGGGGGGGGGGGGTGTGGAGCGAAGCACGGGGACCACCGATTCCAGCAGACTGTTGTCGATCACGTGCCCGTTCCAACCTGGTCACGACTGGCTCATCATCAGCTTCATCAATGTGAGCAGGGCAACCGGGAGTATGAGCATGGACATGATCAGGAACACAGCGGCGAACACGGACAAGACACCATCGAGGCGCACGTTCGCGGACCTGGTGGTCGACAGCGTGATGCCGTTCAGGAAACGGTCTCTTCCCCGTGTTGTTTGCCACGGATCAAGCTGACAAACAGCCGCAGGGTGACGACCCAGTTCAAGGTGTAGGGTATCCGCATGAGACTGGCTATCTCATCGAGACCGGGTTTGGTTACATGGACATCACCACATTCCAGGTGGGCACAACGACGCGGACGGGACCGCGCACGCGACGCTGACGGTCAATTAACAACAAAAACAACAACAACATCACCTTGCTCAGCTCTGCCGGACTCGAGCTGGCACTCGTACTGGACTTAGCTCCGTGAACACCACCTGCGACTTCCTCAGGAGCCCCTTAGCTGAAGCCGAAGCCGAAGCCGTCCCTAATGCGGACGAGAGTGACGACGAGAGTCTTATATTGATGACGGCACGACCAGCACATGGCGATTGAGGCGGTTCCTGCGAGTACACATGCACCACTGCGGTACGACGACACGACCACCATGACGAACTTCCACGGCAACCTCTACTTCGGCGTGAGGATCGAGCCGAACATCCCGACCACGCATAAGAGGCCGATACGCGACGCCGAACAACTTCCAGTCGGGTCTTCACGCGGCTGATCCCACAGCAAATCGTGAGCTTTACTGCGGTGTGGCTGTCCATGTCTGCAAGAGTCTTCGTTGGTCAGCAATTAGCATTGACACGTCGACTTGGTGACTGGACGCGTAATACTTCATGCTCCGGACCGCCAAAGATAGAGTTGAAACACCGAGCGCCTGCGTGGGCTGGCACGAGGAATTCAATGTTGACGTGGCAAAGAGTGTTGATAGTGTTGAACTCGGCGTAACATAAGGATGTTTTGGCGACTTCGAATCCCCCGACGAGCAGCATCTCGCGTCACACGGAACCCCCGAACCAGATGATTTCGTCCCCGCTGTCGATCGCTACGCGCGCTGGTCATGTTGTTTTGTTGGCCTCCATTGTGACCTGTGTGGCCAGGCCGTCCGCAGTGCGAGGTGCTGTCCACAACCAGACAAGAAGGAACCAGGAGTGAGTCTCCCACCAGACAAGCCTGCCCCAGTGGCTCCCAGTAAGCGAGCGACGCGAACGGGGAGAGTTGAGAAATTGGTTATGCAAGAATCGATTGGCTGCATGCGTCAAGTATCTCGTGCTCGCATGCTACGCCATGGATAGCTGTCGTCCCC
Source organism: Capronia americana (assembly GCA_016110215.1). Lineage (NCBI taxonomy): Eukaryota > Fungi > Ascomycota > Eurotiomycetes > Chaetothyriales > Herpotrichiellaceae > Capronia > Capronia americana. The sequence continues at coordinate 21,423 of JADWQD010000009.1, read as the reverse complement.
CCAGGGTCGGCAGACGACAGGCCAGAATTGGCCCATCGGATGCGTCAGGACATGTTGCGGGATCGTGATGAATCCTGTAGCTGTGCACCAGTCGCCTCGCTTAACCTGCCGTGCTGAACCACTTCGCCTCACCTGCCGTTCTGAATGTGCGGCGGGATATAAAGATGAGCGTCGTCTCGGGCTTTGTCCTTGTTCACACCGACACTCACACTTACACTCACATTCTCAAAGGTCTTTTGTGCGCTTTCCACTCATTCACAATGGCCTCTCGCGATGATGTGTCACGTACACCAACACCCTCCAATGGACATGTTCAGCTGGGTGCTGCCGCCGCGCAAGTCGCTCACAGTTTTTCACATTCACCACCCGCGCAACCAGATCAAACTCAAGACTGCCTCCCTCAACTCTCCAAGCCTTTTTACGTGTCCGCACAACCAGATCAAACTCAAGACTGCCTCCCTCACCTCTCCAAGCCTTACGTGTCCGCACAACCAGATCAAACTCAAGACTGCCTCCCTGACCTCTCCAAGCCTTCTTACGTGTCCGCACAAGCATCTCAAGCTCAAAACTGCCTCCCTCAACTCTCGAATCAGATCCAAATCCCCGGCCTTCCTCAACACGACCGTATCCGCGCGCTTATCAACAGGTTCATTGAGATCGGCGAAGGTATCAACCGGGTTGAAGAATGGGCGGAATACCATACCCTGACACTGACTGAGTGGCGCGAACTTCGAATCCTCGCTGAACCGACCCTGGAAGAATACAACCTCAGACCTGATTACGATCCAGATCGTCAAGAGTTGGTTATCAGAATGCCTACTACGAGATTACACGATGAAACGGCTGTCTTGGCGAAAGATCTCATCCTTGGACACTTACGCAGCCATCTCGTCGCCGAGACTACGGAATTCGTAGCGCGTGGGGCCAGACAACAGAAGTTCCGTAACAATGGTCAGAAATACCCTGATTATGCGATCTACGACAATATCCTATCGTATTACCCTCAGCTGGTGCTTGAACTTGGGTACTCCAATAAACCAACGCCCCGGTTGGCCGAACACTACCTGAGAGGGTCCGGAGGACATATTCGAACTGCGGTGGCATTCAACTTGCGGTATGGTGACGGAGCCGTCAAACAGCACTCAGTTGTTATCTACCGCCTCGAACTTGACCACACTGCTCACCCTTCCACATCTATCAGCTCAACTGAGTATGTCCTCCGGGAATACAGTGCAGATGGCTCATACAAAAACCGCGATGGCTCAGTACATTTCCGTCCATCCGATTTTGGCATTGACGGCGCCAACGGGAACGATTTTACTATTACATTCAAAGAGTTCCTCGACGCCGCCGACAGAGCCGAGTTTGTCCATAATATCCCGATTCCGCCTCCAAGAGTGTCGTTCACCGAACAGAGACGACATCCGATGACAACGAGGAGCACGGCAAGAACAGGCGCCCAGTGAAGGCTGTTGAGCCAGGCAGACAGGCAGACAGGCAGGCGGACAAGATTTCAGGACTTGCGGTTTCACTGGCAGCGAGATGGCATCGATGTGGCACTGATGCAGGGTTCTGTGAAGGAGCAACGGCGCAACAAGTTGTACTTTAGCAGGTTCAAACCTCCAGATGAAGTGGAGAGGTCAATTTCATGTCGCGCGCCTTCTCTTTCACTTGAATCATCCTCGCTTTCTCATCCTGCGGCTCTTCTGTTATGGGCACGGGGACTTTCGCAGCCCGCCAGACTATGTCACTTCTGGAGCGGGGGTTTTTCCGCTTCCCTTTTTTCTTTCCCTTGCCGAACATATCTATAGCGCAGGCCGTAAACGACCATGCCTTCCAAGCCCCGGGTAGTGGCGCCGACAGGAGCTTGAGAGTCATACCGGATTGAATATGTAAGGTTTACCTTGGCAGCACCACCCAGCACCTGGCTACCAGCGCCCTTCGAAACACCCCCTCCACGACCACCCCGCAAAGCCCCTCACGCGAGGCTCGACCGCCCGAAGCCGAACTCCTGGACCTCGTTCTCACGCAATGCTGCTCGGCTCGAATACGCGGAGGCCAAAAAGAAAAGAAGAGAAGGACGGAATTCCCGTGCTGGTAGATACATCATGCTCGCGAGAGATGATCGACGAAAGACAGAAGTTTGGATTTTCATTTTGAGAACAATAATGCGATCAAGCGAGACGAGGGCCAGGCCAATACGAGCGGGGTCGAGGGGAAAGATAATCGTCTCGATGAGGAGGGAGAAGGAACCATAGGTTAGGCAAACGATAGCGACATGCACGGGTGTCGGGGATCTGAGACCGTGTCCATCCGCCTTTCTCAATAAGGGCATTGAGTTTGTTGCCTTGCGGATCTGGTTGCGGATGCCGTGGGGGAGGATTCTCTTCCGAGCATCTCAACTTGCGTCAGCTCCAGCGCACACAGGACGGGCAGTGGACTACAGTCTACACGCACGCGCACACACACACACAAAGTCACATGCGGCGGCGTCAATGGTCGAACTTTGCTGTTCCGGCGGCCGGAAACGGGGCACAGAAGGGCTGATCGTCAGAGAAATAGCGAAAGTGAGGAGGAGCAAGGCAAGAAGAGATGCGGGCAAACTCGAATACAGTACTGTAGATTTCCATTGGTTTTTCTTCTCTCTCTTCGCAGCAGCGCTCAGCGGGCTTGTTGCGTGCGTGCATGCGTGCGTGCGTACATGTGCTCCTCCCGCAGTCATGCTTGTGCACGGACTGACTGGCTGGTTGGTCGGTCACCTGCGTGCGTGCGTGCGTGCGTGCCTGCGCACCTGTCCTGTCCTGTCTGCTTCATCCAAGATCAAGAGGCGTTTCGTCAACTGCTGATCAAATAGTGTGTGGCTCTGCTTGTCAATACCGACCGTGGGTTTTGGTCGCCCTCGCGAAAAAGGAAGATAGACAAGGCGCACCCCCGCTCAAGAGGGTGTGCCAAGGCCCCTGCCTCCAGGAGGCTCGTTATTCATTCATCGAGGCGAAGGCGAAGGCGAAGAGGATAATACAGCCGAAGAACTACCTCAGTTAACCCCCAAGATGGTTATTCCACGACAATATCTCTTTTCAGTGTAGCCAAGCATATACCCGTCAAGCTCATCGTGTTGCAGACCGCACCGTCGCGGGGGGTGGTGGGGGGGCAGTCGCAGGACTCGAGTCGATTTTGGCAGGGGCCTGGCAAGAAGAGTCAGTCGGAGTTAGGCAGGATTGACAAGAATTGGCGGAACGTGGTCTACTACACCTTATGGCAGAGTGGCACGTGGAGGCACCGACATGCTCAGGAGCGCACGGACACGGCCTCGATTGATCGTCAGATGTGCTGACTCAACGATGGGGCGCATGCACGGTGGATATGCGGAATGTGCATGTGCGCCTTCCGCGGCGCTGATCTGATACAGTTACGCGTCTCGGTAAATCTGCCGGGCGGTGGATTTAATCCGAGATTTATCAGAATTTTACCCGAAGTTGATCCGGAACTTACCCGAAGCTCACCCGACGCTTGTTAGATGCGGGTATCTAAGCAAGCATCTGAACCGTGATAGTTCCCATATGGAATGGAGATTGCGAACAGGAGGGATGTTTGGTAGGCAGGCATATCCTCGTTAGGCAATGAGAGCTTGCCGTGCCTCATTTGAAAGTTTTGCCGAGCGCGAAACACAGGACGGGCTAGCTCTGCTTTCTGGTGCTTCTCGTAGGCCACCACGACGACCAAATCAAAGGTACAGGGCCAATGATGAGGTGGTGGTGGTGGTGGTGGTGGTGGTGGTGGTGATCGAACAGAACAACAACGACCATTGCTCCACGGTCAGCAATAATCAGTCCGCCGCCCAACGAGAATATAGTCCCGATTTGTTGCTCAGCGCGGTACCGCGTTGACAGCAGCCGGGTCCCAGAAGTCATCATCCAAATACAAGTAGTGCCGCATGAGCGCACCGTCGATCAACCACAAAGGCCAAAGGAATATGGCAAGGTTGGCCAACTAACTTGTGGTCAAGAGCCGGTTTCTGAAGAAAAAAAGGGCCAACGGGATACCGTCTTGAGAGAAACATTGTGTGTCGGCCCGGTTCCGGTTCTCCGACTCGATTTCGTAGCCGACCGATCGTGAATGAGTATCTGGAGCCAACGCGCTTTCCCTGGTGGAGACCTACACTACGCGGTCAGCCAGCGACATCCTCGCGCGGCGGCGTGGGTCGATGAGATGGGCGCTCTCTCGTGTCTCCGAGAGAGAGACGCTCGTCGATCTGGCCCTGGATCGCAAATGGAGGTCTACGATGGAAGGAAACCGACGGTGATCTTGGACAGGCCCCCCGCGCTACAACTGCGATCGCGATATGGTGGCCGCGCACAGGATTTGGTTTCCGCTTGATGACTGTGACTGGATGGCACGCTCGAAAGGGCCTTTATCAGCCATTGAGATCGGGCGCGTGGACCCGAGACGTCAAACCCGGCGGGACATTGACTTGAACGCCGTACTGCGTCGGAGAAGAAAAGAGGCAGCATCTCATCCCATCTCCTCTCCGGTGGTGTCGATCGACCCCAGGAACAACAAAAATAGCACTAGCTAGCAATCGAAGTCTTCATTATTCAAAGGCGCCTTTCACAAGAAAGCGCAGCTATGGTCCTGTACACGTTTGTCATGAGGCACAGACCAGGAGAGAGATCCGTATCCTAGACCGGCTCTGCTCAAGCGTCCTCATGTTTGACGAGACGACATCGTCCCTCGACTCGGACGCGCCGGCACTGTGGCCACGGTAATATCATCATCGCCCAACAACATCTCAACGTCCCCCACTCGTCTCAATTGCGCGGTGAACGGCGCAGATCGATCGTCCATTGTCATTGTTGTCATTGTGGAGGCGCAGCGGCTCTCTTTTTGTGCATGTCATCGGACTCCCCTGCGGTCAAACTCTTCACCAAGCTAGGGTAAACCTCCCGGTGGTGGCTGGCCACGAAGTCGGCTGCTTCTCCGCAACCCCTGCATCGCAGTTTCTTCCTTCCTCGCAGCTTTTCTCGCAGCTTCTTTCAGCTCTACCTTGTAGGCCATTTTCTCAGCTTCCCTAGCCTCTGCTATTTCGATGACGTCGCATATTTCTTCGACTGGGATGATAACGGCGGTGGCTCGTAGTGATTCCGGTAACGCGTCCTCTGGCACAATATCCGAGAATAGAATTTTGAGGGGGGGTCCTGGGACCACCTCCCCGCTCTCAGTCCGTATCTCCTAAGTACCAAAATTAGTGTCGGGGATAGGGATGGGCGGTAAAACTTACTTGGACCTTCCTGGTTATGATATTCGCATTACCAAGTCTCCAAGTAAGGAGCTCGGCTTTCTTCGTACCGGTGTAGTCGAGGTTGAGACCAACCACGACTCGGACCGTTAGCAAAGCGTGGAGAAGGTAGAACTGGGCAAGCCAGTCTAGCTTCTTTGCCTTTTGAGAGAAGGCTACCTCAAGAATGAGACCATGCTCCTTTGTTCCGAGGTATGTGATGGAATCATCAGGTTGATGCATTTCACAGCCCTCTTTGGCTTCTGTATCACTTGAGCGAACGCTGATGATCTTTTTCTTGATAAGACCTCCTTCAGTTGTAGTGCATAGTTGTGTTATTACGCCATCCCGAATGAGATTGAAGACACCAGAGACGGTGCCGTCATGAGGAGGTCGTGGCATCTCGTGTACGAAGGTATTGTCTTGAGGGAAATAGTCAATTCTAAACTCATTAGTTGGAAGACCGACGAAGATGGGCCTCTGACGGGGCATACGTACCGTCGACACTTGTTGTAGTCGAGGTGCTTCTCCAGAAGCTCTCTGAGGATGGGCCACTCGTGGTTCTGCACTTGGTATTCCTTCAACGGCGGGATATATTGACCACGCAGCCGCGCTTCAACATCTTGGACGATTGAGAGTAGGTAAGGATCTGAATCTGCAGCTGGGGGAATTGCTGTTGATCCAGGGTCGTGGGTTGCATCAATTGAGCGCGCATTCAGCGGGGCAGAGGATTCACATCTTGGCCCAGGCGGCGGAGCCTGAGCGGTGTTGTGGTGGCTGGAATACATGCTCAGTCGCGCGGTGGGAATCAACTGTGAGAGAACATCGACAGAGGGTGAACAAAAGAAAAACAAACGGTGCGCGGTTATTCACATTGGGTGCACGCCAAGACAATGGTGACTAGCGCCTGGCAGAACTGCCTATCTATCGGACGTTGAACACCACTCGAGTGAAGTTGTTGAACAAAGCATCGTACCGATGACCATGGAATCTTCAAATACAGGAATGGGCAGTTAGATGCAAGAATCAGGCAGAAATCCAAGTGGGTCAGCACTGTTCTGTTTCTGCAACCGGTTCGCCATGAATTATATTGACAGGGCACTTGCGAGGTTATGATCCAACATGGAGGTTCTCAAGAGGCCAATATCTTCAGGCGTGGTTGAGCGACGCCATTCCACCACTGCCGCGGTCGGTGCGCGACGAAAATCCACTTTGGTGCTCGCCTCCGCACTGCACCGGCCGCTCGAATCTGGGTTCAACCACATACCCATCGCCGGGACCAGTTGCCAGCGACACCGAGACGGCGGGCGACACCGAGATCCAGCCGAGATCCAGCCGGGACGGTCATCAACACCATCTTCCGTGAACAACCCGGACTCCGGCTGGAACTCTACCTCTCCGCATCATGCGAGCGTTGTGCGTAATGCAATGTACGTGGTCGTGCCAACAGACCAGGTGCCAGTACCAGCAGAGTGACGGGCCGACCGCGCTGGTGGTGGAATGACGTCGCTCAAACTAACGCCCGTTTCCATGTCTTGCTCAGATCTTTTGCGTCGCGTTCTCGGTTTGCGAGCATTCGGAGCGGCGGTGGGCATGTTGGGTGTTTCCACTACTTCACATCGACTTGATCTCAGTGATTCCGCCATGGTGACTCTTATGCGTTTGCTTCCCGCCGCCGCCTGACCTCCGCCATGACCTTGTTGTTCATCTACTATTCCGGCATTGATAACTCCATGATAAACTGACTGGCCATCGATGGACCAGCACCGTTCTCGCGAGTCGTGCCTCCAGGATCTCTTTTCTTCACGAAGTGTGATGACCCAGCGGCGGGCCTGGTCGTGTTCCACGGACTTCTCAAGTTCGACCGGCAGGTTTCGAGTTGGTTTGGCGACAAAACATCGACAACCATTCCGCAGTGAACCGGGAGCATTCGAAGATGATATCCGAATGCCGGTCTCCTCTGAGAGAGGGAATGGCGAGTGTTCACTCGCGATAGATCGGGGCACCCCGAACCGTGCAAAGATCTCTTGTATCGATGCCTCCGCCATTTCGGGTGCGTCTATCTCCTTGGTGCATGGGACGTACCCCATCTGGGGGTATCTGTCAAAGATAAATTCCATCGTGATGTCTTGCCATAGTCCTTCTAGCCAAGGCAACGGCATCGGCAGTAACTGCCTCTGTGACTGCCGCCGTGACTGTCTGAGGCCTCGCTGGTCATTGCCCGGCTATGTTGCCTATATGAGTTAGCGTCGTTACAATGACGCAGTTGTGTCCTATAAACAATGCCTTTCCATTCTCTCATACGACTTTCTTCGTCAGTTCTTTCGACACAACCTCATTCCACAATCATGGTTGGCATTGGACCAAACAATGGACGTGAAAGCGCGTCAGGCACAGACGCAGACGCAGACGCAGACGCAGACGCAGACGGGGTCACGTCTTTGGGTACGTCAACACCAAAGCCCCGCTCACTGCCCTCTCACCACAAAATCATCTGGCTTTCACACACAAACTTTCTCTCATTTTTTTTTAGCAGCTTCTCCTCCACGACCGCACACCCACAAAAGTGGAATTTTCCCAGCTCCCGGACCTTACCTCCAAAGTCCAGTCCAATACAACATGGAAGGATTCTTCGGGGGCCCAATCTACAATTCGTTTCGTCGGACCTGGATGAAACCACTGCTGGTGGAATCAACTGGAAAGATCTCCCTGGCAGGCTGCAGTGATGAGCACCAGGTTTCCCACTTGGGAATGGAGATGAACGAAGTCCACACGGTATAATTCCTGCACCTATTCTAGAAGCGCCTCTCCTGATCATTTCAGGCTCTTAGTGATATTGGCACCTTCGCCTTAGCAGCTGGAAGACTGTTCGTGTCCATCAAGTCCGGCAATGCCCTCGAATCCGATGCACCCGTGATCATGTCCGGTTTCTGGCTGGACAAGGACAAGTTCGTAACCTGCGCTCATTTCCTCGACATCATCCCTGATACCGATGTCTCCGCGACGGTGGAATTACTCAAAGACGCCCAACTGACCCCACCGCGAGCTTGGGTCTCCGTCGCGCTGAGAGCGGGTGATCAAGCTTATGATCGTGAGTCATGGAATCCGCCTATCCTTCTGTGCCCATCAGGTTCTAACTCGTTTCAGGGCTCGAATCATGGCCTGTATACCTTCTCAACTTCCACCGTTCGGCCGACCTTGCAGTGTTCCGCGTGATGCCACCGACGACCGAAGAGAAAGGCAACCCCCCACATTCTGTTGATTGGAAAGACCTTGGTTCGATCTACACCGGAGGGACCCCCAACCAAACCGACACTACGACTGCGGATGACAACATCTCGTACAAGGACATCTCATACAAGCATCTCTTCGCTGTCTATTATCCCTCCGCGAAGCTCACGGTGAAGCAAACCAGTATGAGCCAAGGCAGAAAGCAGAGTGCAGAGGCTGCCGGTGTCGATGATGCGTGGCAATGGATCGGCCTGGAAAGCGAACAAGCCCACCGCCACAAACAGCCCCCGGTAACACTTTCGATCCAGACAACACAACTGGATTAATGAATTCTGACTTGGTGTGTCTAGGACTATTCCGACACATTCATCCCACACACTCGAAGTGTCACTTTTGGCAAGATTGTGACGCCCGACCACCTTGACGTGGAACCGCAAGCAGCTTCCAACCTCGCACACAAGAGACAGTGCAACATCGTGGGGTATTGGGGTTGTTCGGGTGGAATGGTCTGCGAATTCAAGGTCGACAAAGGGGTCTTCGAGGCCAAAGTCATCGGAATGTGTAAGTCTCATTTTGTCAACCAAATCACAACATCAGCTGACTAGGTCCTTGAGTTCACGGCGAATCCATCCAGCAAGGGTGCAATGAAATCGTCGTCTTCACCCCTGCAGGCGTGAATGAGCTCCGACGCGATTCCATGGACTGGGTCACCGACATGGAGGGGCTCTCGCTTGACTAGAAGGTCGAGAACCCTGCCACCTCCTCACGCCCGCACCTGCTTCTGCTCTGTCTACTCCATCGCCTACTCACGCTCACACATGTACTCGTACGATCTTGGCTCCGTACCTGAAGTGTACATAGCACCGTTTTGCCGGGCTGGACATTCAAGCTCCTCTTCGAGTTCTCGTGATCTTCTGCTCCGCCAGTTTAGGATACTATACTGCGTTTCTCTTTGCTCGTGGCCCACAGGTATCTGACCGTGGTCATCACATCGGCATGGTATGTATGTGTACACACGGCCTGTCTTCAGCCCGCCGCGATTCCGAAATGGTGTCCACCACGCCCACCGTCATTTCAGCCCTGAGGTGTGCTTTCCCCATGAGACCCGAAGCTACTACTGGCATCCTGCCCCTAAGCTGTGTTCTCTCTCTCTCTCTCCCCCCCCAGACGGAAAATGAGATCATCATAACCAACTCCGACGCCATCAACAGCAACTGGGAATAAGAGACAATCAGAAGTATAGGATTGAAAGAAAAGCAAGGACCAAGGCGGACAAAAGGGAAAAGTACTAACTAGCACACAAAGGACAGATATAGGGACTGTGTGCCGCATATTCCAATTCGCTTCATATCCTGTCAGAGCCGAGGTCTCCCTCTCTCACACAGTCTACCCATCCTCCCGCCTTGGGCGACCACCATGTCTTCATAAAGGCCGTGGCTGGCTGTCTTGGTCAATCGCCTTCAGGTTCGCCTCCGCAGCTTGTGGCTCGCTCTCGTCCATGCTCCACTTTCCATGCTTACTCGTCTCGGACCGTGTTCACAAATCCTTGGCCACGTAAAGAAAGAGCACCTGGCCTGGCCTGGGCTGGCCTCGTCGCGCTCCGACTCGCCTGGCTGGCTGGTCCTCGCTCTCCGTAAACCACAGGCGGCCTTCTTCAGAACGGAGCACAGCACGCTGTACAAGGTCCGCTCGCGAGAGTACCCAAGTAGAGGAAGGCACTGCAGTGAGTTTCGAGCTTCGTCCACCCTATTATCCCACACAAGAGACCTGGGTTCGGCCATGGCACTAACAACTCGTTCAAAGGGCAGTCTAACGCCGCGTATTCTGCTGGAGTCTGCATTGCGACAACAAGGAAAAGCCCGAAATGCACGCCTCCTGGCGTTCAGATTCCAGGTTTGGCTATGGGCGCGTCGTCCTGGACACCACCCGCCGCACCTTCACGTCGTCCAAGGGCGCATCCACCACGAACGCCCCCAAGTTCCTGGGCGGCCACCTGATCTCGGACATGGTGACGAGCATCAACAGCAGCACCATGGCGGGCCCATTGAGTATTGCTCCTCGCCAAAGGTCTATACATGATCGGGTTTGGTGGATGGTGGAAAGTGTGTTCGATGAACGTGTTGAAGTTGGGCAGCTTATGTTGATTTGGCGAATCCCCACGGACATGGCCGGAGCCGTGGGAAGCCCCATTGTCGCCAGCCGAGGGAATACTGGAAAGGGAGAGACCATCACTGCTTCCCTCTGGGCTGTGGTGGGAGGGACCATCATTGCTTTCCTCTGGGTCGTCGTCGTCGTCATCGGAACCTGCCTCTGTCCGACGGCCAGCACGGGTGCGCCCATGCGTCAGCTGGTGAAAGTGAAGTCGGCATGCCCCCGCCGACTTGCCCAAACAGTCCGCGATGTCCTGGTAGGGGACTCGCGGGCGTACTGTGCGATTGTGAACGAGAAAAGCATTCTATCCTCGGTCAGCATCGGGTCGGATTTCAGTTCACGCACGGATCTGCGGACCTCCTCCATCGTCCAAAATTGTTTGGGGGGCCGCTTGGACGACTTTTTGGTGCCTGGAGACTTGGCCCCGGCTGGAGGGGGCTTAGGCATCACAGCTGTTGTATGACCACGACGCGACCTCAGATAAATAATCTCCGCTGGGCCCGTGGTCAGGTGACTTCGCCGTGACAGGCTGTCGAGTATGTTGTTTCAACGACAAGGCTGAGAACCGAGGAAGAAGAAGAAGAAGCAGAGGAGGAAGAGGAAGAAGAATAAATGTGTCGGTGGTGCGGGGAAGCTTGGAAAGTTACGCGGGTGGAAGGTGGCCGGAGCTAAATTGGAATGCGGGCTGCTTGTGCCGACGCGAGGCCGCGTCTCATTGGTCGGTTACGCGCTCAACGCGACTTTGGGCATTCGCACGCGTCAAGCCTGCAATGCGGCGAAATACTTTAATCGCATACCAAGGGATGATGCGGGGTCCGGCCATCTCATCGGCGTGTGCTTGCCCATGTCGATATGCTCGACATTGATGACCGGCGTTCCTGATGAATTGGTTGCCTCGTGCCATCGTTATCGTCATCACACGCGTCTCACTCCATTGCGAGATGCAAAGGTGCCGGCGATCGCGTGTCTGCGGATGAGTGACCCGTCGGGCATGTCGCCGTTGCGACACACACCCATCATGGCGACCCAGTTCGTGTGCCAGATGAACACCGTGACCTGACACGCCTTTCTGAGTTCGTCCCGGGGTGATGTGCTGGGTCCAGCGTCGCTCGCGACCAGGAGTTCGTACGTGGACTTGTGTAAGTTCATGTGCGGAACCGTGAACCTACCGCTACTCTTGTCGTAGGTGACGTACACGCTTGCGTCTGAGTACACACTGGTGACGTAGTCCGAATCCGGGCCCGTACTGGTGTTCATCGACAGGGTCACCGCGTTGATCTTGGGCTTGGGGGTGGTCTCGAAGCTGTACTGGTACATCATCGTGAACGAGTCTGCGTACCCGTCGGTGAGTTTGTACCACGACCCGTCCACGACCGAGCTACAGGCGAACTCCACCCCACCCGCGTACTTGTCCTTGAGTCTGCGGGGAAACACGAACCTGGACACCGACCCGCCGGCGCTCGTAGGGGTGTTGTCGGCTGTGTGCACACAGTCCCACGTACGCAGGTGCCGGCCCCGGGTCGCGATCTCGTCTCCGGTCGCGTCCTTCGGGGTCACCCACTCCTTGCATGTGACCAATTCCTCGACACTGTGCATCTTCTCGTACTTGTTCAAAACGCAGACCATAACCGAGTACTCCTCATCGTACACGTGGTTGCGGCCTTCCCCAGTGGGTTCTCAATCAGGTTCTTGAGTCTGTGCAAATCCTTGCCCAGGAGCGTGACTGTGTAGCCCTGTCTGATCATAGACTCGAACCATCCTCTGTGCTCGAACATGTCCATGTACGGCGACAAGTACGTGACCTTTTCCGCGGCGTTGATCGGATTGCTAATTGGGTATTCCACCAAGTGTGCGATCAGAGACGAGTGCGTGGCCCCCAACCAGGAGAAGAGGCTGTGCCTGTCCTCGGTTACGTTGAAAATGACGTACTCGAGCATGCTGGTGCTGGTGCTCGCGTTCTTCTCCATGCTGATGGTCGGGGTCTCGCCATGTGGTTTTCCAGCGTGCAGTCAGAACGTGTTCAGGTGAACTTCGTGACTGAGTCGCTGGCCACGTTCACGTCGACCAAGCACTTCTAGTACTACGCGCATTCGCGATCACGACCACGGTCGTCATGGCGAACATGAGCAGTTGCATGAGTAGAGCCTTGAACATAATTGAGGTCAGAAGCATCATCACGGACTACCCGACGTCCTGGGAGATACCATCGTTCGTGGCCGCGACGAGGGTCGGATGGTCGCACGCCGACTCGGAGAAGGTCAAGAACAGGGTCAGAGACATGTTCAGCAGCCCGAACGAAGTGAAGAACTTGACCACCGGCGGATGCACAATCGTGGTCATGGGTCCGATTCTGTACCTGATTACCCATACAAGAACATCGAGGAGGCTGGGAGTATGGGTCCCGTCGTGAGCGTGTCCGCGAAGGCGCTCGAGACTGCGATTGTGATCATCAACAACAGGTGGATCTTGAAGGTGAACGTGGTCACTGGGATGACTGCAAGCGAGTGCGCGGGTCACGAGTACGCTCGAAGACTTGAGCGACGACACAATCGCGGACTTGTGCATGCACCTGATCTTCGCCGAGGGGGAGAACACGGTCAACATCGTCGAGTTGGTTGCAAGAGCGCTCGTGGTGTACATGGTGTACATGGAGACCACCGGCACGGACGACCCCGAGGGTGGCATCACGAAGTTGTTCATCGGCTTCGGGACGCCCACAATGGAGAACGCGAAGCAGATCGCGAACGAGATCAGAGCCATGATCAAGGAGAAGGAGGTGGTCGTGGAGGTTTTCGACAGTCTCGCATGACCGTGGTGTTGCCCCTGCTCACGAACACGATGCCAACCAAAACCATGTACACAACCTCGATGATGAAGGTGGTTACAGTCCCATTCGGGGTGACACCGGCGACGGGAACGGAAACACAGTCGTCACTCCAGAAGACGAGGGAGGGGGGAGGGGGGCGGGCGTGGATTTTTGAGTATGAGCAGCTCAGCTCAGCTCATGCGTTCTTTCATGGCGAAGTAGTCTCAAGTCTCAAGTCTCACGTACAGGACTAGTTACAGCAGGAGCAGTCCTCAAGTCTTTTCTGTCTGTCTGTCTGTCTGTCTGTCTGTCTGTCTGTCTGTCTGTCTGTCTGTCTGTCTGTCTGCTTCTCCTGCTTCTTCTGCTGCGTCTCAGACTGCACCATCGCCTCCCGCCGTAATCCCCGCGTATGCCTACAGCCGTTCGATTCTATGTGCCCATAGTGACGTCGTACTCATGAATGCTCAACAGCCTTCACTGGGTGCCTTTTCCCCCCTTGTTCCTCGTCGTCATCGGATGTCGTCTCTGTTTGGCGTCCACCTTGCAAGTGGGCCTGTCCGCGTGGTCCTGCGATCGAGGTGGGCTTGGTTCGTCACTGCTTTCCCCTTCAGTAGAAGAAGCTGTAGACTGTGATGAGTCCCGAATTTCAAGGTTTGGTATTGCAGGACACGGAAGATTTTGGACCACCTCGGCTCGGTCGGCCACCTCCAAGAACTCTTTGTACGGAATACTGAAAGGGGTCTTGTTCGCGTCGATGCCAAAATCGGACGAAGAGAAGTGCACTGAGCCATCATGGCTTTTGTATGTGCCGTCTTTGCCGTATTCTCGGAGGACATGTGTGGTTGACTGTATGGATGCGGGGTGGTGGGCAGTCTTTTCGAGACGGTGCACGACAATTGAGTGTTGTTTCACAGTATCTTTGCCATATAGCAAGTTGAAGGCAACAACAGTTCGAATGTACCCTCCAGACAATTTCATGTAGTCGGCGGCTAGCTCTGCTGTTGGTTTGTTTGAATAACCGACTTCAAGCACGGTCGTAGGGAAGTACGAGCTCGCATTTTTGTAGATCCCCCAGTCGGGGCATTTCTTCGCCTTGTTTTGGAAAAGTATGTCTCCACAAGGATCTTCAAAGACTTGCGCAGCCTGCGCGCCGAGATGATCATGTATTGACTTGACGATGAGCCGCGCTGCCCGTGCGGCTGTCACGTCATGTTCTCGAGAAGGCATACGGATAACCAGCTCTTTGCGATCTGGGTCGTAATCCATTCTGATTTTGTCTTCTTGAAATGTCTCTTTGGCCAGAACTTGAACTTCTTCCCACTGGGATGGTGTCAGCGTGTGACATTCCCAGTGTTCACCGCGGGCGCCTCGGCCGATCTCAAGTATCCTGTTGGCAACCGCCTGGACGTGATCGCGCTGGATGAGGGAGTCTTGTTGATCTGGTTGTGTGGACGCGTAGGGAGGGTCGGAGGTTTGGAATAGAGTTGAGGGTCTGACGAGGGATTCTTGAGGCTGATTTGATTGTGCAGATGTTTTTGAACATGTTGGCAATGAGACATCCTCGGAGGGTGATGAATGTGGAAAATCCGGAGCGACGTGCGCAGCCGGGTTGAGGTGAACAGGTCCAGTGGATGGTGTTGGAGTACGTGACCGGAGGCCACCTTGGTCGTGGAAAGCCATTCGGATTGAGAATACAGAGACTGTGTCGCGCGCAGAACCTCAGCGTTTGTGTGACCGAGTGTGAGTTCAGCGCACAAGTGAACAAGTCGCGATGCACATATTCATTATATCGCCGCACATTCGGAACGGCAGGTGAGGCGAAGCGGTTCACAACGGCAGGTGTGTCAGGAACAGCGGTTCAGACAGGCATATAAGTTGAGAGATCCAAGTCCCAGGCGCGAATTGCCAGGATACTTAGTCTTTTTGGACGATCCCCAAGGGGCTCTGGACCTCTCCCTGACAAGTTGAGGCGAAGCGGTTCAGAACGGCAGTGAGGCGAGGCGACCAGCGCACAGCTACAGACCCCAAACAGCTTTTGCTGCGCACCCTGGACATGCTGTCCTACGTCGTACAATTAAACCTCAAGTGCCTCCCATCAGCACATCAGGTGTTGCCAGCGGCCGGACACGAGCACGAACACGGAAGAAGAAATGCCATCCAATGAGGAGGAGGTGTCCATTTTTGAATGGTTGCGTGCGACTCGGACGACGACTACCCCGTCCATAACACGGCCTGCAGTTGCGAAGGTGCATGGGTGTCTGGTCGACTGGTGTTCTGTTTCTCTCCTCCCGTGAGCAGGGCAGGTCCGGAAGGGGCAGAGACTGCTAGTAGATGAGAAAAACGTGTTAGATGTATGGAAATATTCGTTACTGATCAAATCTCGTGCTGCTCGCGCACTGGACAGCTTTCAGTTCAGCTTCCCTCTCCTTCGTCGTCCCCTTCTTCCGATCGTCCTCGCTGCTCTCCTCACTGGACAGTTTCAGTTCAGCTTCCTTCTCTTCGTCCTCCGCTTCTTCCTATCGTCCCCGCTGCTCTCCTCACTGGCCACCTTGCCCTCCTCCATATAGTCTGGGTCTTCCTTTCGACACTCTCCTCGAGCCTTCTTCCACTCCTTCCGCCAATGTTTATACCGCCAACAAGCTAATCCAAGGATGCTCGTCTTCAACTCGTCCCGAAAAGCATCCCAGTCAAGTGACAGTGATACAGATCCGGATCCGTCGTTGGTCGATAGCCCTGAGATATCTGAGAGGATCGAGCCTGGGAGAATATCATCCAGCTGGATTGGAGGTGAGTCGGCCGAGATCGGGTGTATGACACGTCTTGCGCCCACCTGCTCCGGTTCACCAGTGTTGGCGTCGCGTCTCCACACCTCCATGTATATTTCGCGAATGTTTCCCACCCACTGATGCTGATGCCGATGCCGATTGCAGGAGATCGGACCATAATCCCCACCCTCAAGGTTGTCTACATCGACTTTGTGTTGCAGTCCTTGCTCTTCAACCTCCTCCTCTGTCATGTCCGTTGGTGGGTACTTGTACTGGGGATCCTCGATAATGTTCATCAAGACACATTGAACGACCTTGGAGTCGCCTTTCAGCCACAACCGCATGTCCTGTAGAAGCTCTTCATAAGTCTCGGAAAAGCCTACTTCAAGAACCCACC
Source organism: Capronia americana (assembly GCA_016110215.1). Taxonomy (NCBI): domain Eukaryota; kingdom Fungi; phylum Ascomycota; class Eurotiomycetes; order Chaetothyriales; family Herpotrichiellaceae; genus Capronia; species Capronia americana. The sequence goes on along the minus strand of JADWQD010000009.1, from coordinate 4,798 downwards.
TAGTAATCCTAGCTCTTGACTTTTTCTCTTGGATCATAAGATCAGGTATCTTTTCAGAATCTTCATACTCCCCCTCATCAAATATACATTGACCCTGTCTCGTGACTCGAACCGAATCTGCTTCAGAGATTTTCCGATCAAAGCAACGACCAAGGAAATCCACTATGCTTTCATGGACTGGAGTTGGTATTCCCTTGAAAGTCAGGATCGATCGTGAGGTGTCATATTCGCATCGAGGGAAGTTTTCGTCGTCGTCGACGTCAAATTCTCTGCACAGCTTGAGCCAGTCTGCTTGAGGAATTTTGTAGACACGTCGGTCCGTGAGGTATTTCTCGATATGCTCAGCCTTGATCTGTTGAATCAGGGCCTTGACCTCCTCGTACGGAGAGTGTTGCTCTTGCTTGGGCACAGCCATCGGTTCGTCGACCGGCTCGTCAGCGGGTTGTGGTCGCGGCATGATCGTCGGGGTTGATGGCGGTAAGGACTTGATCTCCCGTGTAGGGGTCTTGAGAGGGGAGAGAGGAGAAGGAGGGTAGCGGACTGGAGGGCGAGAAAAGGGGTGGATCGGAGATGCTGGCGAGGGTATCTTCCTATTTGTAGGACGGGAGGGGGGAGGGATCGTGGGTGGAGAGCTCGTGACAAAGCCACTAGCTGAGGGGATGTAACCGCAACCGTCGCCATCACGTTCGCGGCCGAAGCCGAGGAATGAGTCCATTGTGGCGATGGAAAGAATGTTGGCCGAGAGAATGATGTTGCCTGCGGAAAGGAGGAAGGAATGCAGGAAAAGAAAATGAAATTGGAGCCTCTTCTGCAAACAGCGACAGCAAACAAAGAACGACTGCCGCAGGGGCCAATTTCTGCCAGCGGCGATGGCGAACAAAGAATTCCGGCCTTGTTCGCCATGGCTGCATGCGGAGAGAGATTCGCCGTGCTGCCTGCAGAGTGCAGCAACACGCAACATACAGTAAACCATAACAAGAACGAGTTCTTGTGGACGGGTACGTGGCGATGGGTAGCACGGCTGGGTCCCAGGTGACAAGTGCAGCACCACCAGCGGCAGGCGGGGTCGTTCGGTGGGTGGTGTCTGTCCACGCCATTGAGGGGAGGCAGAAGAGCGCATCTGTCGGCGAGCAATAACAAGTCCGGGGCACACGAAACAAAGATGGCGGCAGGGCGCTCTGAAGGAGAGGAAGAGAAGTGCAGGCGGTCCGATCTTGCACTGAGATTTGGTCTGCATTCGACGCGCGCGACTTGCTCAGGGACTTCACTGCCCCCGGTGCAGCATAGAGAGGGAGAGGGAGAGCGCGTAGGGGCTGCTGGGGCGTCAATGGTGGTGAGCGTGCGGCTACCTAGGCTAGGAATAGTGGGCGCTGTGAAGCCTACGGACCGCGTGCGGGGAATCAGCCTTAGGCCCTAAATTCGGCGCCCGATAAGCCCCGCGGCTGCCTGGGCTGGGAATGGTGGGAGTACGTGCCAGACGTGCGTAACTATGTGAAAGATTCGCCCAACAACAAGCTCGGGCGCAACATTTCGCACCTCGTGCCGAAGCGCACCTCTCCAGCCTCTCGTGGCGTAGTGTGGCAGACACTTACATAACTAGGCGCGCAGCTGTATGTCGGGCGCTGCGAAGCCTACGGACCGCGTGCGGGGAATCAACCTTGGGCCCTAAATTGGGCCCCCGACAAGCCCTGCGGCATCAGGTTTGCGGGTGCGTTTAGGCGGTGGAGGACCACTTCACAGTCCACCACGCCCGACTGCCCAGCGCTTGTGTGTTCTTGTTCTTTGGTTTTGCTCTAGTATTTGCCATGTCGCAAGTCGCGCTTTGGCCTTTGGCACCCGCAGAGGGTTCTCTACGAGCTGCCAGCTCCCATGGTGCGGAGGGAGCGACGGGTTCGATCGATCCCAGCGTGTTGCTGTATGCTTGAGGACGGAAAGTCTGGATATTCTATGCTACGCTACGCTAAGCTGTGCTGTGCTGTGCTGTGCTGTGCCGATCCCAGGTCGCTCGTTCCAAGTCGATGCTCTCGTGAACACTGTCGTCCATTCGAGATTGACTTCTCGATGTTTCCACCGCGATAGACTGCATGTCTGCCTCATTGCGCTCGACCTTCTCTCCAGTAGTTCCCAGGTTGCAAGCTCTGTGCCTGCTTCACTTTCCTCAACCACGGAGTGGGCTGCTTCTCCGCAACGCCTTTGTCGCAGCTTCGTGTTGCTCTGCCATCTGGGCCTCTCGCTCAGCTTCCTGTCCTGTGTTGGGCAGAATGTTATGATCTGTGACCCAACAGCCGGACTGGGCTTGAGATTTTTTGTTGGACTGGCCGCGGGCGGAGTGTTTCCGTCGACACTGTCCACGAGGACGTGCGTGGCACCTTTCCACCTTTCGCACCCTGCTGAGGACCCTTACTGTGCTGCCGTTGTCGGGGCCGCGGTGGGAACGTTGTGGTCACGGTGTGTCACGGTATCGCAGCAACACGATGTTGCAAGGCGAAGACAGGACCCGGACGCGTACAGTTCGCACAGTTGGGAATATATTTTTATCAAGCACAATTTCTTTCGCAATCGACCATAGGATGTGGAAAACAGGGCTTCCCGTTCGCTCAGCCGTACTTAAGCCACATGCCGGTTCGTTAGTACCAAGGTGGGTGACCACTTGGGAATCCGGACTGTTGATTGTTTTTGAAGATTTTTTTTTTTGCATCGTTCTTTGATGTTAGCGTCGAGAAGATAGGGAGTACTATGGAGAATGCAGCATCAAGACGCCCAAACAGGTCAAGACTCGGTTTCGGCCATCGTCCGACTCGAGGCCAGTCCAGCGCGTCAACGACCACCATCGAGGCCTGGCCCCGCGAAAGATCCCAGCAGAAGGCCCCGGAGAGGTCAAAACTTCTACTCCTTGCGCAACCACCGCAGCACTTGCATTTCAACATGGCACAGCATCTCAAGCTCCATCCGCCTTCTCTCGTGAAAGGTTGCATTGTGCAACTGCGGTGTTGCGTCCCAGGGTAGCAGACGGTCGAAGCCGCCTCCATCAGCCTCCCACATAGTAGAGGAGATGTAGACATCTGCCCAAATGCTTCTCGAGACAACAATTGACTTCCTGGAACTCCGCAGAGCGACAGCATGGAAAACCCAATGCATGTTGAATTTCCAACCACCCTTTATCCCACTCAGCTGCACTTGGGCGATTTTGTTGTGCTCGACTCTTGCTTTCAAGGCATTCAGACCAAGGTTGAACCGGCCGTTCGAGTCCACCACTCAGACGAAACTGTCTCTCCCATGGAACAGGGATCGAGACAGGCTGCGGATGGTATGGCTGCACAAGACAGTTTGGAATATGAAGGCGCTTGGTCTGCAGCTCGGTTGGCCACCTCTTGTAGGGATCACTCTCAATGGTTTCCTGATGTTCCGCACCTGCGCCAGGGCTATGGGGACCGTGCTGTCGATTGGCCTGCACGAAGGGGACCGGACGGCATTCTTTGTCGTCGACTTCGACCCTCGCCCGTTCTGATGATGGTTCCTATCCCGTTACACGAGTCAGTGGCTTGCTCGGGATGGTACTGTGACACACGGATCTCGCAAGGGGCGCTTCAACACCGTCGAATCATTCACGCACCTAAAGAGGTCTTTCACTGACCCTCTTGAAAATGGTTCTCTCCAAGGCGGTCGGACCGGTCCTGTTGTCTCCACGAGACGATGATTTGTCTGTAGGGCAGCGGGCGAATTGTGGAAGGATGTTCATGTCGCTCTTGTGAAAGCGATATTGGTGTGAAGAGACATTCCCGGTGCTCATTGTGAAGAGACATTTTCGGTGTTCATTGTGAACGACATTTTCGTCTCTCTTTGTGGCCAGATCTCAATGTATTTCCAGACCATCGCCGGCATCTTCACCACGGTAGCCAGACCTATGGCTGTGATGATGGTGGTCCTGTCCAGGTTGCCTGCGCATTGTGGCAAAGTTCACATTCCGTGTCGCTGCTTTGTCGCACGGTAGAGCATAGGGCGGCGTCACCCTTGACCTGAAGGGTTCTGAGGTCCCTGCGGAATCACAGTCTGTTGGCTCTTGATGATAGGGACACTCAAACATCTTTGATATGGCCATAACGGCCACTTTGTCGTCCGCCTGGCTCTTGACGCTGAAGTCTCACGCCTCGGGGGTGCTGGTGAACTGGGATGTCAGGGAGGTGGATGGGTCTTTGCGTCCGCTCATTCTGGTTACTGGACTGGCTGACATTCATTCAAAAGGCAGGACAGGGACAGGTAAATGTCTGACTCCTGATGGTGTAACGGAGCGCTCGACGTTCAGTGGTGTTCATTGTCGTTGAGTTAAGTATGTTCAAAGAGAACGAATGAGCTGAATATGCAGCTACAGATCAGCGCCTCCGGGATACAGGAATGGCGCTCTCTCCTCGATGTGCCTCTGCAACGACACGAGCCTACGCAAGACACAAACCTACGCCCGACATGTTCACGAATGCTTCGTCCTCGTCCTCGACAACGTGTCTGAAATCGCTCAATCGGACACACGACTGTCAGTCCGGGCATCGCAATCCCCACTGCGCCGTGGAATAAGAAGATCATCCCGAAGACGGCCTTACACACGCTGGCGAACCTGAGCGGACACCAATGCGGTGCAGCCGGACCAGATCGAGAGTGCAAGCAGCGTGGCCACCCCAGCTGCGAGGAAGAGTGGCTTTCACCCAGTCTTGCGCTGGAGCTAGAAGCACGAGCACGAGCACGAGCACGAGCACGAGCACGAGCACAAGCACAAGCACAAGCAGTAGCAGTAGCAGTAGCAGTA